>CAIGRN010195833.1:0-27078 GCA_903798345.1 Fraxinus anomala | reverse complement strand
ATTTTATTTTCAAACATATCTTGTATCTCAGTTGGTTAGACCCTCCACATTCAAATTGGAGGTCCTGAGATTGAATCTCTTCCAAACTTATTTAGTGTGAGGTTTTTTTAGTTATTCAATTTTTACCAAAACAAATACAGTAAGGAAGGGATTCAAACTTGTGACCTTCTTTAAGATTGTTGAACACTTGACTATCACATCTTTCGTTGAGTTTGGAAACTAAATGTAACAAAATAATATATGTTCAGTGGTTTTAATGCAATTGGAAAGATTCAAACATGTGCTCTTCCTCAGAATTATACAAAACTTGGTCATTATATCATTTGATGAATATTGTTTATATATATAACAGAAATATATATGTTTAGTTTTAGCAAAATATATTTTATATTTAATTTTTATATTTTATTGCAAACGGTCGCCCGTGCTTGTTCAAAATCTTGGATCCGCCACTGCATATATACAGAAATTCATATTTGTGGAACTTTGAAGGAAGCTACTGACCATTTTTAATGTCGAACAGATTGATAAGTGTATTTTATACACTTATTTGAACTTTTAAATATAGACATTTAATAGTTCATTTGAATAATTATAGCCTAAGTTATTATATATTTCGTTTATAAGGTGAAACTCAATGAAAGAGAGTGGATTTGAAAGAAATAAGCAAAAATTGACAAAAAAATGGATAAGATCCAAAGTTTGGAGACCAAAGTGTAAATACTCAAGAGTCGAAACAAGCTCACGATGAAGTTTCAGAATTTCAGGGGTCAATTAAATGCAATTAGAAGTAAAAAAGTGTGAATATGACTAAAATATTTGCACAAATCAATTTTCAACCACAGAAGGCTGTTTCAGATTTTCAATTGGAGATTGAGACCCATTTTTGGCCTAGTAAATGTTCGAATTAGAAAACTACTACTTGGTAAAGTTGTAGACCTTTGAGTTATGTTTACAACCCAATTTGAATCACTTCAATCGGATATCGGAAGAAAAAGTTATAATAAAAATACTAAAGAAGGTGCAGTATTGAAATTTTCCTGAGAGGTGGCGCCGCCATGACTCTGAGGCAACACTATGCTGTCTTTGCTATCTAGGGCGCGTTTTGACCCATTTTGAGGTCCATAAAAATCCTATATTCAGTACAAACATGGGAACGAGTATAAATACAAGTTTTTGACACTTTCGATGGAATTTCATAAAACCCTATATTGCGGTCATTAGATGAATTCTTAGAACTAATACTTCATTTTAACTAAATTTGATTCACATAGAGATATAAAATTAAATTAGGACCAAATAAGAACTCGAGATGGGTAAATTGAATACTTTAGAAGAATTCGACAGAACAATACAATAGTAATGAATCTTGATTGGCATTAAAGGGGATCCATAGCTAAAATTATAAGTCATAGCATCCTATATCCATACTTTTAAAATCCAAATTCGATAAATTGTGTACATTAGTTAATTTAGTTTTAGTTAGAATAATTTAGACACCAATCATAAAACTCTATTATTTGTTTTTGATCAAATTAAAGTTAGGAATAATTTAACCAATTATTAGATACTAGTCCACGTGGTAATGATATTCGGATTCATTGGTCCACTATATTACTTGTTACGATCCGTACACTTGTGGAATATAAAAATCGACAACAAGTTTTTGGCTCCGTTCTCAAGGACTATTTTTATTTAATACTGTTTTTAATTATTTATTGCTTTTGTTTAATTTTTTTTCAATTGATCTATTTGTTTTTCTTTGTTCCATTGACATGGAATGAAAAACAAGCAAGAGGTCAAAAATTCACAATGATTGATCCCGACTTAAATGAAGGTGACATGCTCTTTGAAGAATTTCTCTTCAGATAAGAACTTAAAAAATGGGAAAATAATCAACATATTGTATTTGATAAGGATGGCTTCCAGGAGGGACTAAATATCAAATCTATTGTTTATGGAGAGATTAGACCGACCTGTGAATATTGTGTTGTATTACATTATACTAAAATTGCTTGTTATTGACAACTCTAGAGGTTGTAAAGAAAACTATCTTCGAGGGTCCATATGAAGAACAAGATGATGACGATGAAATAGTTACGGGAGACATCATCATGCAAAAATATAAAAGGATTGAAGATCAAGTAATTTCAGATGAGTCAAATAACATNACCAACTAAAGAAAAAGAATATATAGAAACGAGTAAATTAATCATGAAGGAGCCAAATGAATTAGTGGCATTCAAATAAGATGGGATTAGCATGCAAACCTCTAACTTCATTGATTTTTTTATTAAAGTCGATGAGAAAATTGAAGTATTCTTAGTTGAGTTCAAATTGGGTAATTTAGACAAGTCATACCGTATTCAAAAGAGTAAAGTATGATTTCGAAGGATGTGTGAAATATGGAACAAAGTCAAAGTGACCAAACTAAGCAGGACTTTCAAAATCGTATTCAAAGTGCCATGAAGCACTTGTGCAAAAGTCTAGTTAAAGACTTTAAATTAAGCTTTTATTGGGAGGTCACCCAATTTCTTACCCTTTTATTTATTATGTTTTTTTGTATTTGCATCGCATATAGTCTATTAAGATGCATTAATCTTATGCATGTAAAAACTTATGGCTTTTTTCTATTAATGTGCAAAACTATGACGCTTAATTCATTAGTTTTATGCATATTAAAAGAAAATTATATAGTTTAGTAAAAAAAAATAGAAAATACATGCGGCGGATTTTTCAAGGCTCTAGGGATGTTAAAAAAAAAAAAAAAAAAACTGGTTATCATAACACATTATAAATTTTCCCTTTTTTTTTTTATTTGTTTTGCTTTTATATTTGTTTTCTTCTTTCAAAGGTATAGAGATATCGAATGGGAGGAAGCTTAACAACCTGAAGAATGGAATGGAATGATCCAAAAAGCATACTTCCATTGTCAAATAGAAAAATTCAGGGAATATCTTCTTCCTTTCTTCCCTATCTCTTTATATGCTAGATTATACTTTAAAACATTAAGGACAATATCTTTAAGTTTGGGGGTAGAAAAAAAAATAGAACTTTTAGTTTTATTATTTTTGTGTGATTGTGTGTTTCTACTTCTTTATTATATATAAAAAAATTAAAAAATTGAAAAAATCGAAAAAAATTTAAAAATTTCAAAAAGATTTTCTTATTTATGGTGTGCTTGTGTGCGTTAAATAGCTTTGCTAGCGAATATATTTGGAATTATGTATTAATTTATAAAATGTAGATATGTTAGATATTTAGATCAATTGATTCTTATCCATGTAAAAATTAATATTATTTGCATACATGAATTAAGTTTAGCATCATAAAGTAATGTGTTAATCCATATACTTGATAAGTTGAAATAGTAGAATTTAGACGCTAAATCCAAAAAATTACTACAATATTCATTTTCGACTAAATTCAGATTAGTTTGGATGTGATTTTACTATTGTAGGGAGATATAGATATGAATGGGGATTCCATATGAGTAAATTCTTGTGTGAATTTTCTAAAGCCAATATGATGAAAATTAGGTGAAAACCTTAAATTAGGGGTCAATTTTTGAGAATGTGTGTTTAATGAGAGGTATTACACTAATCATTGCAAAAAAAGATAGGAAAAAAAGAAAATAGAGGAAAAACCTATCTCAATATGAAGCGTCTTTTTGTAGTCTTTATGACTCGAGTGATTAAGCGTACAAAGGTATTTAAAAGCCAGGTGCCCTATGATCAGTTGACTTGGGAGCCATCGACCTAAAACTTACTACAAGAGTCATTTAGAAAGTTTAATGAATAGAAGTCTACACATAAGATAAGAAAAGATAATAATTATGTATTTATGTACTGCATGCTTTGATTAAGTCTCAAGCACTTATTTGAGAAAGTTGGATCTCTGATAAGGAATTATTTGCCTAGTTGACTCTTGGAGGTTAAAATAATCAAAATTTGGAGAATCCTTATTTATTAAAGTATCGACTTGCAATTAGTGAGATTCATGTAAACTAAAGAAGGCGATTAGTTGGCATAAAAATTTAGCTTTAGATCACGCACTGCGAAAAGAGTAATAAGTTTGGAGGTGTGTGAATTATCTGAGTGATGAAAGTAAAAATTTGACCATCGATGGTCGAGCATACAACTCGTGAATTTATAGTATTTTACTTAATTCTTCGCAAATACACATCAATTTTGAATTGAAAAAATAATATTGAAGTTGGTAATGCGGCTTTGAAGCTGTTTATGGATTTAACATAATGATTTCAATCCTGAGACAAAATGGCAGGTTATTTAACCGAAACCTTTTTCATGTTTATGTGTTTGTTAAGTTGGGTTATGATTTTGTTTGAGGATAAACAAATGTTTAAGTTTGTGGCTATTTGATAAGTATATTTTATATACTTATTTGGACCTAGAAATATAGAAATTTAATAGTTCTCTCGAACAGTTGTAGCCTAATTTATTTTATATTTTGTTTATTTGCTGAAACTCGATGAAAAGAAGTGGAATTGAAAGAAATGAGCGAAAAAGAACAAGATCCAAAGTTTGGAGACTAAAGTGTTAATACTCAAAATTCAAGTCGAACCTCACGATGAAGATCCAAGAATGTTAAGGGTCAATTAGATGCAACTAGAAGTAAAAAAGTAGTGAAATATGATCAAAATATTTTCTTAAATCAATTTTTAACCGCACAAGTAAATGTTCGAATTGGAAAAAAACTATCTCTAGTAAAGTTGTATCCATTTGAGTTATCTTTCTAATACACTTTGAATCGCCTTAATCGAATATTGAAAGATAAAGTTATGACAAAATACTGAAAAATGTGCAAGTAGTAAGTGGCGCTTTGACTCCCCCAATCTCGAGAATAAAGGGCAGATTCGCGACGTCGTGGCACCACTACATGGCGCCTAGGCAATGCTCATTACCAAATAGGGGTTTTAAGTACAATTCATCTTTTTAAAAGCCCAATTCAATTAAAACTTTTACTAGACTTGAAGAAGGCATAAATACCACTCTAGAGAAAACAATTTGGGGAGAAAGAAAAACACGTAATCATCAATATCAAAGAGCAAAAGCTATAGTTCGAAGACTTTTAAAGTTGAAGAAGATTCTTGGTTCAAGATCCAATTCTTTTCATGATCAAAATTTCAAAACCCGGTTATGGACTCTATACATTTTGTTTTTCTTTTATTATTATGGGTAGTTAAATTCATAGTTAAGACGAACAATGTAATCTATGTGTGACCCTTTATTTATTTTATTCAAGATTCTAGAAAGTAGAGTTTGTATTTTTCTCGAGACATGATCAAGGTGAAGGCCAACTTTTCCATTTATGTAGCTCGATCTCATGGAGGGCTTGGATGATGTAATAAAGGGATATTATATTCCATCCTTGCCACAAGTGAATACAACACTAATGGCATGCTTAGAGACTACCAAGTACAAAGAAATATCTCCTCGTCTATTGTGCTTAGATAAAAGCGGCAATTGAGCAAGCTATTCCTTAAGCCCTTCAAAGGCTTGCCTGTCCATTCGAATTTCCTCCCTCCTTGAAGTATATTAAAAAGAGGTCTACATCGGTTTTTTGTCTTTGAGATAAAATATTTGAAGACAGTTATCCGCCCTGCTAGGCATTACACTTCTTTAGGTTTAGTGGCAGCTCTTATATCCATGATTGTTCGGAACTTCTTGAGGCTGGCTTCAATCCTTTGTTGATTAACTATGAATCCTAAGAATTTGTCAAAATCATTTGAGCTTTATTTTGTATTTTTTTAGTATTCCGAACATTTCGACTAGGTGTTGGATATGGTCTTCCGTTCTTACACTTTTCATGAATAGATCATCGATGTAGACATCTTTTTCCCTTCGACTTCGATATTATCTTATATTATAGAACAACAATATCCCCTGCTGCTACCGTTGAAGGAATAAGGGCTACTATTGATGAAAATGCTATATAAGAAGTTATTGTTCTTTACCCGCATTGCATTCTTTAGCCTAAAGAGAATCACTTTTCAGTAGCACATCCCTCGATCATTGATTAACTAGGTATTTTCTTGGTCATCTTCGTGCACTGAGATTTGATTATGGCTGGAATAGGCATCCATAAAGCTAAATATCATGTGAACCATCGTGGTGTCTACCATCTTATCTATTCATGAGAGAGAGGAGTTATCCTTAAGGCAAGCTTTGTTGAAGTTGGTGAAATCTATACAAATCCTCTAATTTCCATTTCTTTTCTTTACCAAGATAAGGCTGGCAACCCATTTTGGATTGCTTCCTGGATGAACCCATTGTTTAAGAGTTTATCTACCTCTTTGTGTAGAGCTTCATATCTGTTGGGGTTCAAGGGACATCTTCTCTACTGCTTAAGTCAAACTTTCGAGTAGACTTTAATCCTATGGTAGGCCATGTTGGGAAAACTTGTTACCGTCATAATGATCATTCATGTTGGCTCACCAAGAATTTGTAAGCCGAAGCGGAAGTATATCTAAATAAGACATGGTTAATGCAAATGAGTAAATCATGCTATTTTAGTCTTCCAGATCAACACATTGTTCCTTTATTTCTCTTTGATGATGTGAGTCAGAACTGAATGAACAATCAACCGTGTGATCCGGGGACCATAACGGTATATATGCATGTTAACCTAATTTGACCTATCATGAAATTAGGAATGGGTCTAGTCTACATATAAAGGCTCACACTTTAATTAGATGGTTCAAATTCCAAAATACCTAAACCTTATTAGACCACTTTAATCGGACTTGACCAAAATTCATAGCCTTTAATTTAATATAAAATAATTTACATATAAACCCACATGATCGATTAAAAATCCTTACAATCTCCCACATGAGCTATATGTGCTACCTTATAATTGTGTATTAAATATAACCTTATGAGTACTCAAAATTTTGCTATCATTACCTAATGTACCCCCAAACAATCCTGTCCATCAATTATATCAACATATGATCAAAGTGGCTTTCACTTCTTATATCATAACTAAATCCATCAATGGTCACGTATATCGATATAACTGAATGACGTCGATCAAGCATGGATGTGTAGCATAGAAATTACATGTGATGTGATCTTAACATACCTATTTTCAACTGGTCCATCGAATAAAGATGTTGACACAGATCAATTAATAAAGATCTTGGGCTACTCCTCTTAATAAGGTTGACCTTTTAAGATGAAACTCCAATTCTTAACAACAACGACGATGACGCACGAAGGACAGACGCTTCCTCTCACGATCATTGGCATTATTGGTTTGCACTTATGCATATACATACAATACATATTTGCTTAGAACGTGAAATATGTTTCATTTTTTGCTCCATTTATCAACTTTTGCATGTGTGTGTAGATATATGCACTATTGAAGTATTTGCTTATAACGTGAAACTTTTTACTTGGGGAAATTTTGCTCCATTCTTCAGTGTATGCTTGTATATACATACAGTATATTTACATATTTTGCTTAGAACGTGAAATTTATTTGAGATTTTCTTTTTCTTCTTCAATGTGAGATTGGACCAACGATTGCTTGTTCACACTCCACACACAAAAAAGTAAAATAATTTTTTTTTTGTGTGTGTATTTTTACGAACGTATAGAATTTAATTGGATTGTTTCATGCTGATTTCGATTTAACTTTAATCAATTTGCTGATAATATTATATATTGATTGACAATTTGCTTCCATTTTTCTCAGAGAATGTGACTTAATTCTGCCTGTTTATCTCCACGAATATATATAAAAGAGGCCAAGGGATAGGGGAGATGATCAAGAGTATAGAGAAATGATAGATGTGAAGAAATTTAATTTATTTGATATTAGAATTTGAGGTTACAAGATTGAAAACAAAAAATTGAAATCTGAAATTGAAAATTACAATTGAAAAAATTGTAAAAGAAAAATTTAAAATTACAAGGATAATCTAAAGCTTTCTTGAAGATTATTTATCTCCAGCTAAATCACACTTGAAGAAGTCTTCTGCCTTCTGCTTCCTTTTATAATTGAAACTTCAGACTTCAAAACTTTTTTGAATTTGATTAAGAAATCTTGAAGGACGATTTGGGAAGCAACAAAATCTGTCCCGTTTGTCCTTTTGTCTGCCATGCTTTTGAATTCCTTCCCGGCATTTTGACTTGTGGACTATTACTTTATTAAAGTTACTAAAGTCATTTGTCCATTTTTTATTGTCAGCAAAGGGAGCAGGAATAACTTGTTTGGTGGCAAACACATTTTGAAATGTAAACATTTTAATCTTTGAACCCTGTAATCTCTTAATTCAACAAGGAAACTTGGTCCATATAGTCATTTTGAAGGTGTATTTCTTTGAGTTTCTTATTCAATCAAGTCATCAATATGATCTAGTCCAAAGCACATATTTTCTTGCTTTGTTTGTAGTCTGTTGAATCGGATTGAAAAGAACTTTCTTCCTTTGAATTTGATCTTTTAGAGGAGGCTTCGGCTAAAGAAGCAATTCTCTCAGAGATAGCTTGTAATTCCTCTTTGAGTTTTATATTGATTGACCATTGCCATAAGCTTTGATTTTTCAACCAAAAAATCGGTATGTTTTTCAAGTTCTTTCTTTGATAATTTTGGTACACCAACATTTTTCTGTACTTGAATCCACGAACTAACTGCTTTGGGGCAACATTTTGTTTCATGGAATTTCGATCATCATTTGATTTTGAGTCTTCGAACTATCTTTTTGACATTAAATTTGGAGCCAGTTTTTTGGACAATCTGAAAGTCCCAACAGAATATCCAAGTGACTTTGAGATTATGAGCAAATTGAAATAAAATATTTTCTTTGGGCTTCAAAGAGGGCTTTACCTCATTTTTTAAGAATTCGACGATTGAGTAAAATAGTCTCGTCAAAAAAAATTTAGAAAAGTTGGAATGAAAGAAAAGGAACCAAGAATGTGAAACTGGTCTAAGATAGAAAACATTAAATCAGACTTCTTGGTCATCAAGATAATTTAAAAGAGATTTGATTGAATAGTCTTTTGAGAGACACATTCACGTCTCCTTTCATGGTCCTTGTCTCTAGTTTCCGTAAGATAGTACCATTTGAATTGAAATTTTCTAAAAATCAATATGACTTCTCTTTTGAGGATTTTTTTCTTATTCTTCTTCTTTGAGGAAGAAGAATCTATATCTTTGAAAATTTCACTCAGTTTGAAAATCTCTCTAATATTTCTCACAATTTTCTCTCTTTGTTCAGCAAGAACTCTCTTGTGAGGAAATTTGTAAGAAATTTTGATGATCCTTTTATACATAGAATTTCGAAATCAAAGCAAAATAGAATTGTTTGCCATCTTGCAAAAATTTATTTTGAAACAAGATTTTTTTACGTCTTTTTGCAAGACGTCCTTTGATGATTTACAGTCTGTCTTTTAAACAAACTTTTTATTAATTAAATCATCTTCAAATTTAGAAGTACATAAAAAATTGATAAATTTTTTTATTATTATTTAAGAACTAACAGAACACGAAATGAAACTGCAGAAACATACGAATAGCTAAAAAGAGTACAAATTTGCAAATCGCGGCATGTGTATCATGCAGTGCCTTAAAATAGATTTGTCTGAAAGCCCAAGATTGGCTAAGAAAGAGAAGAGTGAATAGATTATTAAAACTTTTTCGTTAATTACTCAAAATTTTATTATAGTAAACACGCAAATGATAAAGAATAATCTAAACACAAGTAAACACATAAATGGAACAATGTAAATTTGCGCGAAATAAATGCATTGAGTAAAATGGATAGAGAGTGCAAACGATATGTTATAGAGGTTCGATCCAATGTAATGATCTACGTCCCTCATTACCAAGCTCTTCGACACGAGCAAGGCCTTTTTCACTATGTTGATTGACTTATGTTGCAATCCAATCCTTTATAATGCTTCTGGTGACTTACAACCAAGGAGCACCAATCATTTTACAACGTTGAGCTTTCTGGGACCTCAACACGACCCGCAAGTTTGAATTTTCAATTTAAAACTTTTCTTCTCAATAAATGATATCTTCAAAGTAGAGTACAATGAGAGAAGAGTAGGCAAACACTTTAATAGATGGCAATGAGTATAACTCAAAGTGTTGGGTTTAAAAAAAACTTTTAGTGAGGTAAAGGATTTTTACAAAATTGATCGCTCAAAAAGGTTTTTCAAGAATTAAATATTTTTATCTTCTTAAAGATTGAGAATAAGGTAGTTGAAATGAATAAAAGCTTCACTCTTTAATACTCTTCAAAAAGTTATTACAAGTGAAAAGTGAATGAGGTATTTATAGCACTCAAATAGGCCAAAACACTGTCCATCCGGACGTCCGGATCGTTTAAAGGACTAGCCATTTAAAAGTGTCAGAACGGTGAAACAAAGTGACCGTTGGAGGTCATCCGGACGTCGGTTCCTCATCTGGACGTTTGGATGGGCATTTTTGCCCCCCGGATATTTTCTTACGTGATTTTTTCGTTTGATGGAATTTCTTGAAGTATTTTCTCACTTATTATTTTCAAAGTAAGTCAGTTAATAAAAATTTTATGCAATCATTTGATTTTTGAAAATAATTTTTCTTATACATAAAAATTTACTTTGAGCTCTTAGTAATTCAGTTGCCAAGTATTGAAGTATTTTACCTTTAGAAGAATCTTGGTATCTAAGTTTAGTATCTAGATAATTTAAAATGTAATTCTTCGTGAGCTCTCGACTTTTATCTTTACGTCCCTCAGCTTGTTTCCATGTTAATTTGTCGAATTGCAACTCTCGTGATCTTTGATCTTTGGCGTCTTCAATGATATTGCAATGATCACTCTAAAATACTTGAATACAATATGTTAGAGTAAAATGTAATTTGTTTGTGATAATCAAAACGAGAAGTCAACCATAGATCAACAATTTTTCCCTTTTTGATTATGACAAACAAGATAATTTGCAATATAAATATCAAACAAATTGTTATAAATTTTAAACATATGGTCCCCCTGTCAATGTCCCCTGTCAATGTCTGTAATGATAAAAAAAGTTGATATGAAGCTTAGACGTATGTTCCCCCTATTTGACATGCATATAACATTTTATGTTTGTCATTCATAATCATGCATAATTATCCATATATCTTCCCCCCTTTGGCATAAGCAAAAAGAAATAAAAGGCAAGTGATCAACTTAATTAATTCAGAAAGTAACATACTAGTCGAAATAGAGAAGTTCACATACATAGGGAGAGATAAAAACAAACGACATGTAGAAAAAGTGAAAGAACTAAGGTGTTGGAGATGGCAGTGGTGACGAGAAGCGAGCATCAAGGGTGGCGAAGATGGAATCCTGTCGATCCTGGAGGGCAATTTGTTGTGCCTGAAGTTGAAGCAGCAAACTCCCGAAGCTATCGACGGTAGCAGTGAGAGAGTTAATGCGCCCGTTGAGGAGGTTGAATTGCTCTTCCATGAATGAGCGGTCTATGCAGGAACTAGGTGCACTGGATCCAAGAATATCAGAAGGAGGGATAGGAGCATCTTCAAGGTCGTCTTCGGATTCGTCCTCGAATGGTAGAGTCGAGGGGCAGGGGTAGCATCAAATCCCTTAGTTCTAGCCACCCATTGCCCATGATCCTTTACTATTCTCATCCATTTGAGGGTTTTAATGTTAACAACATCGGTAGGGCATGGTTTAATAAATGTTTCACCCTCAAGCGGAACATCGAAGTGTTGAAATATTTTCGTAAGAAGCATCCCGTATGGTAGAGCTTTAGTGTGTCATGATGAGTGCACAAGTTTTATAACGCCTATAACAATAGTGGGAAAATCCAATTATCGCCCAACCAATATAGAGTCTAAGAGAAAGAGATCGAAGTTACTTACTTCGTCTAGGTGACCTTGTCGCGGAAGAATAATGTTGGCAATAATGTTTTGCAAAATTTTACAAGGAAGACTTAATTGGTTGGCGCTAATTTTTGTGATATTCTCAATTCTTCTTGGTGACCCGACGACACGCCTCGAAAGGGTTATAGCTATTGCAAGTAGGAAATGCTTTGTGAACAAAAAATTGTAGGTCACACGGTTGGAGCTCGAGAAGATCACGAATGAGTACTTTCGTGATTTTGATATGAACATTTTTAAGAAAACATGTAATTGAGTCCAAACGAAGGTCAAAATTCATGTTCATGTAAAATTCTTTCATAAGGCGTGGTATGCGTGTTCCTCCAAGGTACACACGGATACCCATACCATTTTTTCAAAATATTCTTCAATATGAAATGCGGGAGCTTCTATAAAAAAATCAGCGAAATCGACGCTCTTACCAATGAGAATGGGTGACTTTTCAAAGGGATTCGACGGTGCCTCGGGTTCCAACTCCATGTCTTCATCTGACAAAGATTGTGGAGGTTGTTTTTCAGTCTTCTTCATCCTTTTGCCTCATTGGGAGCCCCTCATTGTGAGGGTTTGGGAAATACTCGAGTTCAAGGTGTAGGATTTGAGTCATGTTGCCAAAAACACCAAAATGTGAAATTGAATATGAAATACGGGTAGGTAATGATTGGGTGATGAATTTTCAAAGTTTACTTTGAGGAATTTGTGGAGAAAAATCAAGATTCGAGTAGGGCTCCGAATGGGAAAAAATGGGTGATATTGAAGTAGGTTTTGGGTAGAACTTGAAGATTTGGGGTGTAAATCTTGTGGATTTTGAAATTAAGAGAGAATTGGAGTGAATTGAGACTAATTTTGAGAGATTTCGTAAGGAGAGAAATTGTGAGAAAGAGATGAAGAAATGGAAAGAAGGAGTAAAAAATGATTAAAAACCTCAGATCTGACTATCCGGAAGTCTTGATCGTCATCCGGATGTCCGGATGACAAAACTTTTGACTGTCTGGACGTCCGGATGAGCTAGAGGTCGATCGGATGACTTAGTGATGTTTGAGAACTTTAATTATGCATATCAATTTCATCAATAATACCTAAGCCTCTTCTAATAGAAGTAAAACGGTCGAATTCAAGAGGTTTGGTGAAGATGTCGGCCAACTGATTTTCAGTATCGACAACTCTAACTAGATGTCACCCTTTTGAACATGATATCTAAGAAAATGATTTCTAAAATACTCTAACATATTGCAATGATCACTCTAAAATACTTGAATACAATATGTTAGAGTAAAATGTAATTTGTTTGTGATAATCAAAACTAGAAGTCAACCATAGGTCAACATTGTCCCCTCACCGTATGTGATTGAGGTTTTGTTCGAACTTTTGTCTTCCAAGATAAACAGAAAACCTAGTAGAGTCTGAGCACTTCAACTGTTATTCCGGCAAACTGATTATATTAGAACACCACCACCAAGGCTTCTACAAAAAATGCTAATATTTGCAGACAGGAGATTGAAAATTATATGCAGAGAACAAAGGAAAAATCGAGCTCTATTTATAGGCTCCAAATTGAGTGACCAATGGCTCCATAATGAGTGATTTAAAAAGCAAGCAGCTATGGATGTTACAATAATTAATATTAACATTAACCTGACTAAATAATTTCACCATTACATTTCAGTTTTTGGGAGTTGAAAAGTTAGTTTGGAAAAAAATTAGATAATTTATAGGAAATAAAGGCAAAATGAAGTCCCTTCTAAAAGGGTCAATTTTGATCTGTTTGGTCTAATATTCATGTACACAGGTCATGCCTGCATACAAGTTCAAGGTCCGAAGTGTTAATTAGATCTGTTATTTGCACCCCCACGCACAGATGTGGAGATAGCCTCTATACTACACATTATTACCCTCTTCCAAAGTGTAGCGATATATAAAGTAGTATTTGCCTTAATAAACTTCCAATGTAGGATAAATTTAATTAGTTTTCCCTCCAACGTATGAACATCTTCCATTTCATCAACTTTGAGCTTTAATTTGTTATTCACCCGATCATCATTTTTGGCAAATAAATATATAATTTCAAAGTTCTCACAGAAGAGAACACAAATGAACTTTGATTTTCCAAAATGAACGAATGGATCCCACTCAAAATAATGCCAGATTTAGCCCGACAAGTCATTTTTCCAACAAATCCCCACATAAATGAAAATTGAGAGCGATACAAAAATGAGAAACATAAAGACTTGGTGATATAGTCCAACGTTTGAAACATGCATAAGATAGGTAGGTATTACCCATTGAACCTTCCATAGTTTCATTATTACTTTTAAACTATGTGGTATCATCAACAAAATTAATAAAATATTTGTTTTCACCTCCTCTTGTATAAATTTTAAATCACATATCACTGTGAATTAAATAAAGTGATTCTGCATTATTTCAATTGATTTAAATGATAAACTTGTCAAATTTGTTTCAACACAAGTTTCGCACTTATATTTACAATCAATATGGAACATGGGTATGCAATTCAAGTTAATTAATCTACGAAAAGTGTCATAATTAACATGTTTTAATCTATCATGCCACAAATTAGAAGATTGAAGCAAATAAGCAGAAGAATTAATTTTATTAATTTTTTGCTTAACAACCATTATACTAACTTTAAACATCACATCAGAAACATAACCCTATCCAAAAAAATTCCACTCTTAGACAAAATAACTTTGTCTGACTCAAATTCAATACGAAAATCAGCTTTTTCAAAAGCGATCCGTACATTAGGTTCGTGCAGATTTTCGGCACATACATTACAGTGATAAGAGTAAGCTTTTTTCCAGAAGTCATCTTTAGAACCAAATTTCATTGACCTTTGATTTCAAAGGTCGCTGAATTTCCCATAAATAACTTTAACCCGTTTTCAATTACTTTGACCGAAGTAAACAACTCTTTATCAAAGTACACAAGCCTTATAGTACCGGTATCAATCCACCACTCTTTTAGATTTGAACCCACCATATTCACTTAAAAAATAACGGCCAAGAGATTCATCTCAGAGCCATCTTATGCCATGTAATTAACCACATTTGTTTCATTCTTATTGTTTTTTGTTGACAATTTGCACTCCGAAGATTCATGACCCATTTTCTAAAGTTAAGCATTTTTCTTGAAACTTCTTATTAGAAATGTCACATTTAAGTCTTAGCTTAGCCCCTTGGGCCACAAATGGCTCAGACTTGTTCTTGAAGGTCTTAGAAGTTTGATCATGTTCAATAACATTGGCTTTAGTTACAACATGATTAAACCCCTTCTTTTTTGAACTTCTGTTCTCTTCTTCAATTCGAAACTAACAATCAATTCTTCAATATTCATTTCATTTCACTTGTTTCTAAGATAATTCTTGAAATATTTCCATATCGGAGGCAACTTCTCAATAATAGCAGCCAATTGTAAAGTTTCACTCAAAATCATACCCTCGAAATGAATCTCATATAGAATCACTTGGAGTTCATATACTTGACTGATTATAGTTTTAAGTCCACCATCTCATAATCTAAGAATTGGCCAATAATAAATTTCTTAACCCCACATCTTCAATTTTATATTTTCGATCAAAAGACTCCCACAACTCTTTAGCAATTTTCATTGTACTATACACATTATATAGTGAATCAACCAAGCTATTCATTACATAGTTGTAGCACAAGAAATCGAATGTTTTCAGGCATCAAGTGCTCTAATAGCTTGGGCATCTCCTTCATACTCATTGAGTTTCAGAGTAGTCTCAATCAAGAACCTCGCAAGATTCAAGATGATTACATAAAACAACATTTTCTATTTCTACCTTTTGAAATTCAAACCATTGAATTTCCTCAAAGTTTTCCCTATGATTAACCTAAGCAATCACTGTAGGGCCAGTTCTTTGAGCCACTATTCAAGTCACAGAATGACTTGACAATTTAGCAACAGTCTGGGTCAAAGTAGGACTTGGCACTTGAGCCACAATATAGCTTCCAGTAGCAACACCCATATTGGTTGATTCTATTGTCATTCCTAAAAAAATAAAATCAATATTAGTTTCTTAACAGAAATTAAAATTGAACACCACTTTATTCTTTTATCAAATCTGTTTTCAATTTGTTAAATAAAATATTCTAAAATATAAAAATATTTTATTATTTGAGAAATAAAAAAACAAGAAATAAAAATGTGGAATATATAAATAGCTAAAAAGGGAACAAATTTGCAAATTGAATTCACCCCCTCACCGTAGCTACTTGAGGTTTCGTTCAAGCGTCTGTCTCATACGGTACAATGAAAAACCCAATAGAGTTTGAGCACTTTAGCTACTTTGACGAACTGAATATACTCGAACACGACCACCAAGGCTTTGAAAAAAGTGCAAATATTTGCAGATAGAAGATGGGAAATCGTATGCAAAGAACAAAGGAAAAATTGAGCTATATTCAGAGGCTCCAAAATGAGTGACTAATGGCTCAATAATTAGTAACTTAGTCAGCAATTATGGGTAGTAAATTAACATTACCACTAATTAACTTCACCATTACATTTCAGTTTTTGGGAGTTGAAAAGTTAGTTTGGAAAAAAGAGAGATAATTTATAGGAAATAAAGGCAAAACGTGGACCCTTCTTAAGGGCCAATTTTGATCAGTTCGGTCTGACATTCGTGTATGCAGGTCCCACTCACATACCAGCTCAAGGTACAAAGTATTAATTCGGTCCGTGATTTGCACCCCCTAAGCTCGTACGTGGAAAGATGCTCTATGTTACACATGATTACACCCTTCCAAAGTGTGGCCATATATAAAGTAGTATTTGTCATGATAAACTTCATATGTGGGACAAGCTTACCTCTACATACAAGTCATAAAGGTCTCAAGTAAAAACTTGTAAACCAAGCACAACTTGGACGATTTTGAGCACACATATACAAACCAATTATATTGGGAAATTAGGTCTTGTTATTAAAAGCAATGGAGGAATACGTATCATTTAAGACTTCAGGGAATCCATATAACTGATTGAAATGCTCAGAAATAACAAGGTATTCGATCAATTTCAAAACCCTAATAGTGCAAGTATGAAAATGACATAAATTAAACTAAGAACACAAGATTTGTTTCAGCTTAAGCCCCAGAGGTTTGGTGACTACTTCTAACACCTAATACCCTATTCAGCATCCATTAAAATGAATAATGCATGTTTTCACTATAGTAGCCAAAATGGCAACCAAGATTACAAAATTGTTCACAAAGTACGAAGATCAATCCACTGAAAACTCATCTTTTAAAAGAATCTGTCAAAAATCAAGTTATTTTTCACCAAGAACCTCAAAATCACACCAACACCCTAATCTGAACATTACATCAAGATGAACAACATTTCCTCAACTGATATCACCAAGTATCAACCAAAATCAAACTAAGAAAGTAGAAGATGGAGATGATGGAGAAGAACCTTAAACTGAAAGGGTCGTATTCTCTCAAAATCAAAAGCCAAATGAAATGCAAATAATTGGACACCAGAAGCCAAATGAAAAGTTTTAGCCCACGGATGAATTCAGAAGCTAATCAAACAGTCAAGAGGAAGCCATGTGTTAGCATCTAGTTAAAAGCCTCCACAAGTAAAATCACATTTCCAAAACACAACTTTAGGCCAATTTTGAGAACACACACTTCACACTTGCACCTTTACTTAACAATCTCCACCTTACTACCAAGAATTAGAATCCTTATAATGCAAACAAAAATATCACCAACAATCTCGATTTCATATGCTTATTGTACCTGTACAATCAATTAACAAAATCAGTAGATCATAACTTCAAGCAATTGTTAAATTTACTTAAAGGTAATACTTTAGTTCCTATATCAGAAGGATTAAATTGGGTCGCAATCTTTTCTATCTTTAGTATCCCATTAGATATAATATCTCTTATAAAGTGATGTTGAATATCAATATATTTTGTTCTATCATAAAATATGGGATTTTACTTAAATGGATTGCACTTTGGTTATCACAAAACAGAATAGCATTTTCATCAGCGAAACCAAGTTCATTTAGTAAACCACTTAAAACCAAATTCATTCTTTTATAGCATTAATGGCAGTTATATATTCTATCTCTGTTGAAGGTAGAACTACAACTTTTTTCAATTGGGATTTCCAGTTTATAACAGCACCACGCTGAGTATAAAATAAGATGAAGTTGATTTCCTATTGTCTCTATCTCCAACAAAGTCGAAATCCTTTCAAGGTTGCCCCCTTTTTAATTTTTCTAAAGGCTATGTCTAGACCAGATGTACCTTACATGTATTACAACAACCATTTTAAGGCATCCACATGCTCCTGACAGGGTTACCCACTGATCTTCTAAGTACACTAATGTTATATGCAAGATCAGGTCTAATATATATCATCAAATACATCACAAATCCAAACACATTTTTATAAGGAATTCTAGACATTCTGTCAAATTCTTCCTTAGTTTAGGACATCGATCAGATGAAAATTTAAAATGATTAGCAAGAGGTAAAGAAATAGGTTTACACTCAAATATGCCAAACTTTTTCAAAATTTTATTCGCATAATCATCTTGATTAAAAAATAACAAATCATTACATTTATCTCTTATAATCTACATACCAAGAGTTTTCTTAGCAGAAGAAAAATCTTTCATTTCAAATTCAAATTCAAGCTTTTGTTTAATATCATCAAATTTAGATTTGTTATATCTAGCTAGAAGCGTATAATCAACACAAAGTATGAAGAATTTTTTCCACTATTACCCTTATATTAAGACAGTATCATACTTGCTTCTTTGTAAACCAAGCTTCAAGACAAAAGAATCAAATATACCTTGATAGAGAAGACGGTATCATACTTGCTTTTTTTAAAACCAAGCTACAAGACAAAAGAATCAAATATTTTTTTACTATTGTCTTGGAGCTTTTTCAAACTATACAAGGATTTTTTCAACAAACACATAAATTTGTCAATATTACCTTTTATAAAGCCTAAGGGTTATTTCATATAAATCTGCTCATCTAATTCACCATATAAGAAAAGCAGTTTTAATATCTAACTAATCATGTTCCTCTCTTGAATTGAGTGTTAAAATATATCTCTTGGTAGTATATTTAACTACATGGAAAAAATTTCATTATAGCCGACACCTTTTTTTTTTTGTGTAAACACCTTGTCTACAAGCCTAGATTTGTATCTTATACTATTCTTGCCCTCTTGTCCTTCTTTTATCTTACAGTTCCATTTAGCCGCTATTTGACCCCCATTTAAATTAAATCTCTTTTATACTCATTTTAATCACATATTCATAAAATAAAATATTCTGAACATAAACCCAAATTTGTTTCTTAATTTTTAACTACACATTCTCCAAAAAAATCACTATTCAAAATATTATTTTCCACAATTTCTCTTTATAATGACCATCAAATAGGGGCTTAAAGTCAATTAGTTTATGGTTCTCAAGCCTTTTAACTAATTCTCAAGTATTTTTTTTTAAGGAGAAGTCATTTCTTCGTCCATAGTAGCTAACCATTTTGAATAAACTTTACTCTTAATTACATCATCATAGAAGTTAGTTCTTTTTCATGAGAAAAAGTCATCACTATCAAACTAGCACAAAGTCTAATCTACCTTCTCTGCCTATCTCATGTGAGTTTATATTCATCAAGGGGTAGAGTTGCATGTTCAGTTTGATCGTGAGGATCAATTTCCTAAAAAATTTCAATACCCTCTAAGGTTTCATCCTTAGTTTGACCAAAATCCTCATTTCTAGGATGAGTGTCGTTTCCTTCTAAATGAGGTGTCTGCACATGCAACTTTATTAAAGATAACATCCCTTCTTATTATGACTCTATACCCTCTTTCTTTTTTTCCCACAACATGTACCCTCTAACATTCTTTCCATAAACCAAGAAAACACATTTAAGTGATCTAGATTGTAATTTTCCTATGTTTTGATGAGCATATGCGGCACAACCAAATATTTTTCAGATAAGAATACAACAAGTTTTTAAGTCCATTAATACCATGCATCTTATTTTATTTAATAGAACCATATTCATTCTTTCAGCTATGTCATTTTGTTTATGTATATAGGTCACAGTTCTATGTCTCAATATACCTTGTTTTTTTACATAAATTATTGAATTCATAATTACAAAGTTCTAGACCATTATCGATCCTTAAAATTTCTATCTCATGATCAATTTGTTTGTTTCCAATTCTTAAAAACATTAAGCCCCTTTTTGGCAACCATTATTTGAAAACTATCTTTTCTACATACTCATTTTCAATCATATTCACACAATAAATTATTCTATACGTAAATTCAATTTTTTTCCTACTTCTTAACCATACATTCTCCTAAAAGCACTATTCAAAACTTTGTTTTCCCAAATAGTGGTTGTCAAATAGGGGCTAAAATTCTCATCTTTTTTTTAATAAAAACACCTAAATTTTTCTTGAAAATTGTCAATGATCAATAGATAATATTTAAAACCAGATTTTACAAAAGCAGGACCCCACAAATCGACATGTAGGCATTCTAGTATTTGTTTTGATTTATGAATTCAAGGCAGAAAAGGCAACTTAACTTGTTTTCCAATTACACATTGCTTACAATAGGCAAGTTCACCAAGATCAATTTTTCAAAAACTCTTTGATTTTGTAAAGACTTTGAGTTTTTCTTATCAATGTGACTAAGTCTATCATGCCAAGTTTAGCAAGAGTGAATTTTTCCTTTAAAATAGCTTCTGTCAATGTGACTAAGACTCTTTGGTACTTTTGATAACATTTCTTACCTTTTGCTTCATTTTTAGATTTATTCTTATCACCCCCTTTCTTTTACTCTCGTCGGTATTTTTAGAGTGAGAATTAGATTTATCAATATTCTTGCTTTGAGGAAAACAAAAAACCTACTCCCCTCAAAGAAAATGTTTTCCTTAAAAACAAGAAAAATTATACATATTTTTAAAAGTTGAAAAATATTTTTCATAGAAAAAAATAGTAATCAAACATTTCAAGGTAAGAATTTGGATGGAAAACTGACATTTTTCATAGAAAATAAATGCAATCAAACACACATTTAGTCTCCAAAGGGTTTGGTGTATGGAAAAACAAGGAAAATAACACAAGAAACTACAAAAATTAAAATTGTAGAAAATTTAAAGATATCACCAAACAAGTATAAAACTCAATTTCTTTTAAGTTTCCTTCAAACACAATCCCCAAACTTTGAGATCCATCATATATCTTCAACTTTCTTTACAAATCAGGTATCACAATTCATAGATTCAAGCTCTGATACCACTTAAATATCTAGAAATAAAACGTATACGATTAATCTCATAGCCCTAATAGTGTAGAAATGAAAATTGCAGAAATAAAGTAAGAATATAAAATTTGTTTCGGCCTATGCTCCAGAGGTTGGCCACCACTTCCAACAGCTAATCTCATGTTGAGTATCCATTAAAATGGATAATGCTCATTTTCACTATAATAGCCAAAATGGCAACCAAGATTACAAAATTATTCACAAAGTACAAAGGTCAAGCCACTGAAGAGTTATCTTTTAAAATAATCTTTCAAAATCGAGTTACTCTTCACCAAAAACCCCCAAAATCACACCAACACCCAAATCTTAACATTACAAAGTGAGGAACAACATTCCTTAATTGATGAATCAGAAGAAGGGAGTAGAATATTTAGTATCTCGAAGGAGATTTTGAAGGGAGGATGAAGAAGAATCCTAAACTGCAAGGGTCGTATTCTCTCAAAACCAAAAGTCAGATAAACTGCAATTGAATGGATCCAAAAGCCAAATGAAGAGTTATAACCCACAGAAGAATCCAGAATCCAGCATCTAGTTAAAAGCCTCCAATAGAAAAACGCATTTTCAAAACACGACTTTAGGCCAATTTTGGGAGCGCACACTTCACACGTGAACTTTTACTGATCAATTCATATTGTATGCTGTCAAGAACCTCAACATATCTTACTAGCCAGAATTTTTTAAAGAAACCACTTGCAAGTGAAATGTTTTAGTTGTGACGACTTTAGAATGAAATAAGGGTCGGCTACTAAATTCATTGTTCTGTTTCAGGGAATTGTTACCCTTGTCCTTTTCATTGAGGCTGCATTCTTTACCAGTATTATCCTCATCACACTCTCCTGTTTTCACACCCATAAGATAATATCCATGTTCGTGGGAATTATTTGTGTTGTCTTCAGTATTATTATGTATGGCTTCCCTCTGTCCATCATTTTAAGTCCTTTCATAATTTGCAGTAATTTCCAACAAAATTCCACATTCCTATTTTCAATCACAGGAGTTATTATTCTCTAATTTGCTTATTTTTTATTAAAAGAGAGAAGTGTTCAAGACAAAGAGCGTTGATTTCTTGCCATTTTGGCTCTGCCTGGCTGGTTTCATAAATGGAGCCATGTGGACCACCACCTATGCTTTCCTCGAGACTTTTGACCTCTATATATGTGTTAGTTTTCTTTCTCAAAAAGAATACAAGAGGAATCGTAAACGCATTAAAAATCATGTGTGGACAGAAATGAAAGAAAATTAAGAGAGAATTGGAGAATTGAAAAATGAATTCTATTGAATTTTAACTCAATTCATTGACTGATTTACAAGAACTCGAGCTCTATTTATACAGAAGAAGCCCAAATGATTGAATAACAAAAACAACAAATATTAACTAACTTCTTTAACTATCTTGAACTAAATTAATTGACTTCTTCAACTAACTTTAACTAACTTCTAATTGTAGCAACTGAATTTGCTTTTTCTTTCTTTCTCTTTAACTCAATGATGTCGATTTGTGAGGTGATACTCCAAGACCCCCCTCAAGAGGAGCATGTATATTTATAATGCTCATATTGCTCAAATTGTGATGGAAAGGCAGTGATCCGAGAGGTTTTGTAAATATGTCTGCTAGTTGTAACCTTGAGGAAATGTAAAAGAGCTTGATTATATTTTGTTGCAGTTTTTCTCTAATAAAATGGCAATCTATTTGAATATGTTTGGTCCTTTCATGTTGTACTGGATTGGTTGCAATGGATAAAGCGGACTTGCTATCAGTGTAGAGCAAAGTTGGCTGAGAATGATCAACATTAAGATCTTGAAGAGCATAGAGAAACCATTGGACCTCACATATGGTGGCTGCAAGAGCTCTATATTAGGCTTCTGCAGATGAGCGGCTAACTGTGGCTTGTTTCTTTGATTTCCATGAGATTACTGAGTCTCCTAGAAAAATTGTGTAACCTATAACACTTTTCCTGGTATTTAAGCAGCCTACCTAATCACTATCAAAAAAGGCCTTCAACTTTAAGTCTGAGGAAGAGGAGAAGAATAACCCCTGACCTGGTGTTGCCTTTAAGTATCTAAGCACACGTATTGCAGCTTGATGATGAGCCAATGTAGGTTTAGAAAGAAACTGGCTAAGAACCTGAACAGAATAAGCCAAGTCAGGCCTTGTAGTTGTCAAATACAATAATCTGCCAATCAACCTTCTGTAACCTGAGGCGTCCTCATATAGATCTGAATCTTCTGCACTGAGTTTAAGGTTAGATTCCATTGGGAATGCAACTAGTTTAGAGCCTATAAGAGTTGTATCCTCAAGTATGTCCAAAGCATACTTTCTTTGGCAAATTGAAATTCCGAATTTTGATCTGGCCACTTCCAATCCTAGGAAGTACTTCAGCTGTCACAAGTCTTTGATTGTAAACATATCATGTAGAAAAGTCTTGAGTTGTTGTATTTCAGTCAGAATATCACTAGCTAGTAAAACATCGTCTACATATACTAGTAGTGCTATAAAAGAGGTGTTAGTTTTCTTAATGAAAAGTGAGCAATCAGAATTGCCTTAAGTGAATCCATAATCAAGAAGAGCTTGGGAAAGTTTTACAAACCATTGTCGAGAGGCATGCTTCAAACCATATTGGGTTGTTTAACATCTAAACCGGGGAGCACTTTCATATAAACTTCTTCATATAATTCACCATGTAAAAATGCATTATTTACATCTAATTGGTGGATGTGCCAACCCTTGATAGCAGCCATAGCCAGCAATAACCAAATTGAAGTGATTTTTGCCACTGGAGAGAAAGTATCAAAAAAGTCCAATCCTTCTTGTTGGGTGTAACATTTAGCCACCAACCTTACTTTGTGTCTTTCTATAGTTCCATTGGCCTTGTATTTTACTCGAAAGACCCATTTGCAACCTATAGGCTGCTTATCTTTGGGAAGAGTAACAATTTCCCAGGTTTTGTTTAACTCTAAAGCATTTATTTCATTCCTCATAGCAACTTGCCATTCATGTATTTTTGCAGCTTGTTTATATGTTTTGGGTTCTTTTGTAAGAGAAATGGAAGCTAACAAAGCTTTGTGAGGTGCTGAAAGTATATTGACAAAGAGAAAAGTTGATATAGGATAGAGGTTACCTGTGTTAGAAGAACAATCAATGGAAGCAGATGAGTTGTTTGCATAAGAAAACAAGGAGACATTCAATAGTAATTCTGCAGAAATTTTGGTGGTTGTTTAGGTCTTGTTGATTTTCTGATGTGAGAATCAATGGTGATGGGATCTGCTGAATGAATAGGAATGGAATTTGCAGCATCAGTATAATGGTGGCTGTCGATTTGAGGAATCTGATGGTTCTTGTGAAGGAGCATTTTGATTAGAAGGTACAGGAACAAGATGGTGATTGTCTTTCTGTGATAAAGTGTTATGACAAGAGGAAGATATATGATTATTTGAGATAGAGGCTTCATGTGAAAATTCTGTAGGAGGAAATAGAAAATTTGGTATTTCAAAATTAAAAGGAAGCTGCTTGAATGGAAAGTTGGTTTCATGAAAGACAACATTACTGGAAATGATGATCTTGTTTGTGCTCAGCTCCATGAGTTTGTAACCTTTGACATCACTTAGTTTCTCTTGGATCAAAGTTTTGTCTGTGACTAGTGATTGTAGATATAAAGCATAAGGCATCCAAAGACCTTTAAATGAGAAAGATTAAGTAGTTTGTGAAATAACATCTCAAAAGGTGTTTTGTTTTGAAGAAGAGAGGTTGGGATTCGATTTATGATATGTATTGCAGTTAGCACACAATCACTTCAAAAGGTTAAAGGTAAGTTTGCTTGAAACATCAGGCTTCTGGCTGTGTTTAACAGGTGTTGGTGTTTTCTCTCAACAATCTCATTTTGTTGTGGGGTTTCAACACAACTCCTTTGATATAAAATTCCATTTTCAGTGTAAAACTTTGCAAAAGTAAATTCTAAACCATTATACGTTCTTATAGTTTTAACATGAGTGTTAAACTGAGTGGTTACCATTTTACAGAAATTTTGCAGCAATAAAGACACCTCAGATTTATTTTTGAGCATATATACCCAAGTTCATTTTGTAAAATCATCTACTATGGTAAGGAAGAATTTGAAACCAGAATATGATATTGTGGAAAAGGGACCCCATATGTCACAATGAATCAAATCAAACTTTTTATTACAAACACTTTGTGATACAGGAAAAGATAGCCTTTTTTGCTTTGCTAGAGGGCAGATTTCACAGACATTTGCACAATCAAATGTTACTGAATTGTCTATTTTTCTAAGGAAAGGCATTCTAGAATCTAAGACATGACCTAATTTGTAGTGTCAAAGGTTTTGAGAAGTGGCTGAAGCAAGGACTGGTGCAAAGGCAGATTGATATTGCAGGCAGGAATTAGTAGATTGATGTTGCTGCTAGAAAGCAACTTTGGAAAGAGCTTGAGAGATGTGATAAAGTCCTTGTTTCTCAAATGAAATCCCAATCATCCTCTTCATCGATTGGTCCTGTAAAAGGCAACAAGATCCAAAGAAAGATAGACAAAGATTAGATTCTTTGGTTAATTTTGAAATAGACAATAGGTTGAAAGAAAAGCTAGGAACACATAAGACATTATTTAAATGTAGTGTGCTGGAGAGACTTACTGTTCCAGTATATATTGCTAGAACAGTTTGTCCATTAAGAAGGTTAATGAAATTTGATATTGGTTTAGGGTAGAACAGTACAACAGAGGTGAACAGATGATATGATCTGTTGCACCAGTATCTAATATCCAAGAAAATTCAGAATGTAACCTGGTAGAGGTAGAATTACATTGATTAAAAGGTTTACCAGAGAAATGAGAAGTGGTTGCTACGTTTGCTGTTGTTGTGGGTATACCAGTGTTTGGAGTGGAACTTGAATTAGCAAGTGCTATGAGTTTATTAAACTCTTCAGCGGTTAAACTGAACCTTTGATTCTCATTACTACCTTGAATGCAAAACTCTTCAGTTGAAATGGCTGCGTGTGCAGAGAGAGGATTCTGTTTCCCTTTGGTCCAGTCCATCCAGGGAGACCATGTAACTGAAAGCATTTATCAATTGCATGGCCATTGTAGCCACAGTGAGTGCAATGAAGCAAGGATTTCTTCGACTTGATTAATCTGATTAGGCTGAGTGTGCTGTTTTGCTAACAAAGCATGAGACTCATTATTTGCAGAATTTGTTAATTGCCTCTGACTTTCTTCTTGAAGCAACAATGAAAAGACTTTAGCCATGCTAGGCAATGGCACAGCAAGCAATAACTGAATCCTCATAGATACATAGGAATCATTAAGGCTTATAAGGAACTTCAATACATAATATGATTGCCGTCGAAGTAGTAGGAAATTGAACAGATCACATGTGCAAAAAGCCATTTTGCCACATTTACAAGTTGGAAAAGACCTATAGCTCACATATTCATCCCAAAGAGTCTTAAAGGCACTGAAATATTCTGTAATTGATGATGAACCCTGATTTATTCAAGATGAAAAACCCTTGGGCCATCACTTCTCAAATATCTTGTTTTCAATCCATTCCAAAGATCTACATCAGATGCAACATAGAGTAAACTATTTCTAATGTTTTTAGAAATAGAATTCATAAGCCAAGAGAGTACTAAATTATTTGCATGAAGCCAAGCAGTATGAAGGATGCTCTGAATAGGAGCAGAAATTGAACCATCAATAAAAGCTACCTTATTCTTCACAATCAGAGCAATGGTGATCGCGTGGCTCCAGGCAATGTAATTGTCTCCTACAAATACTTCTGAGACCAAAAGAGAACTCGGATTATC
>CAIGRN010195828.1:0-18237 GCA_903798345.1 Fraxinus anomala | reverse complement strand
CACAAGTTTTTCAAGAATTAATGCTATTTGATCTTCTTAAAGATAGAGAATAAGGTGGTTGTGATCAATAAAAGCCTCACTTTAATGCTTAAGAATTGTTATTGCAAATGGATAAAAATGAGATATTTATAACACTCAAATAGTCAAAAAATTTGACTTACCGGACGCACTGTACTGGACATCCGGTAAATACCGAACGGTCAAATATCCGTTATTTTTTGTCAGAAATTGGAACGTTAGAAAAATGACCTTTGGGGCTAAAATTAGTACTATCCCCCTAGGCTTAATGGTGGACCTATCAGCTAATTGTAATACCACAAAAGTCAGTTTTATCTCACCTAAACCTAACAACAAGTAAATTGCATAAGGCATGAGGTTTAAACTTGTCCCTAAATCTAGAAAAACTTGTACAAACTTACGGTTCCGAATGACACAAGACACGGTAAGACAACCAAGGTCCATATACTTCGGTGGGATCCTTTGCTCAATCATCGCACTCACTTGTTCAATCAAGAAAGCAGTTTTCTTGACATGGTGCTTTCTTTTCACAGTGTACAAGTCCTTAAGGACTTTAGCATATGTAGAAATATGAGAAATCACATACAAGAGAGACATATTGATTTTTACATGCTTGAGGTATTCTAGGATTTCAATATGTTGACCGGTAGACTTTGGTGTATGCTTAAAAGATTGAAGAAAATGCACTCTAACCGGGTTTTCCACCACTTTCTCACTAGGGCTACTCTTATTAGATTGACTAGACGCCTTTTTAGTTTCCCTATGCTTGGGGATTGGTTCTATGACTTTCCCTGATCTAGTGATTATGACATTTACTTCCTTAAGATTGTTTTCTTCCGATCCTGAGGTTTGTGCCATGTGTTGTCCTTAGGATTTGGTTGAGGCTAAGCCGAAAATTTCTCACGCTCCCTACAGCTAAGACATTAGTAAACTTAGACATATGATTTTTTATCTCTTTGTTTTCCTTAACTACCTGAGCAATCATAGTCTCAAACTTTTGATTTATCTTACATTATGCCTCTATAAAAGCATGTAAGGTGTCTTTTAAAGAGTTCTTGGAAGTTGTGGGCTGATATGAAGGTGTATTAAAAGCTCTAGATGGCTGGACATGTTGCTGGTTTTCAGATTTCCAGCTGAAATTGGGGAGATTCCGCCAACAAGGATTGTAGGTTTCTGAAAACAGAGAATAAGGCTTTCTGAATGTTCCTAAGGCCTTATCGTGTTCCTCATAAACCTCTCTGATGTCAGCAAAAGTACTAAACTCTTGCACTAGATGATCAGTTCCACCACACACAAAATAGGGTCCTAGAGACTCAATACGGGATACATTCTGTGTAGATTTCGAGTCCTTAGCACGTAGGGTCTCTAGTTCTCTAGTAAGGGCTTCTACTTTGGCTCTAAGGCTATCCCCCTCCCTAAGATGATAGATACCTATGCTAGTAGAATTTTCTATAGTTTGTGACCTATTGGTACTCTTAGTGGCGTTCGGTCCAGTCCAAGTATGAGTTTTTTCGCTAGGTCATGTAGATATTCTATAGCCTCATGAGGATCTTTTTATAAAAATTTACCGTTACACATCATCTTTACGAATTGATGCACCCTAGGTATAAATCCCTCATAGAAATGACTACGATACGCCAACTCTTATAACCATGGTGCGGGCAAAGGACTTGTAGTTCTTTATATCTTTCCTAGACTTGGTATAAGGTTTCGCAATCCTTTTAAGTAAACTATGAAATTTATTTCTTTAAAGCACTAGTTTTATGATGGGAAAAGTATTTATTAAAGAATGCTTGAGTCATTTTAGTCCAAGTGCCAATCGACCGTGGTCTCAATGAATACAGCCAGCTTTTAGCTCGTTCTTTAAGTCAAAATGGGAAAATTTTTAGCCTGACTGCGTCCGTTGTACCATGTTGATTGTGGATGGTTGTGACCACCTCTTCAAATTTCCTAATATGCACGTATGGATTTTCATTTTTGAGTCCATGAAAAGTGCGAAAAAATTGAATCATTCCCGATTTAAGTTCAATTAAGAGACTGAGATACGTGTCTCAAATTACTACTATGCTACCGCATAGTGGTAGGTGCTGCGGTGGCATAGAAGTCTTGAACTGGGTGCTTGATTTCTCTTAAAGGGCACATGCGACCACATAGGGGATTAGGCTATGTGACTGCATAGCTTATCCCACTTTTACAATTGTTGCATTTTGGTCCTTGAATTCCGTTCTTCATTTTGTGACTTCTTTATCCACTTCTTCTTCTTCTTCCTTCTCTTCCCATGCTTCATTTCTTAGCCCAATTTGACCTCGTCATCTTCATATCTTTGCTTTACCTTCCGAGTTATCTTTTGGCTATTTGTAATTTGGTCCTTAAACTTTCATTTCCTTGAATTTGGTCCTTCATCCACTTGTTTCTTCTTATTATATTGAATTAAGTTATATTTCAACATATTAATCAACAATTTTCCATATTTTAACAGTAAAATAAGTGTGTAAAGAGGCACTTATCAGCAAGAGCCAAAATTTCCATATCATGATATCTAGTCTTAGCGCTAAGCCACTAATCACACAGTCACTACTGAGACCGCTCATCAAAGTCGTTTCACCCCTATTCCCTCTAAAGCTTCTCTTAGGAGACTCCCGTCGCTACACTCGACTTAAAGGCCCCTACGAACTTGACAGCTCATAAAAGTCGTTTCACCCCTATTCCCTCTAAAGCTTCTCTTAGGAGAATCCCTTCGCTACACTCGACTTAAAGGCACCTACGAACTCACTCATAAGGAAACTCGTCAAGTAGGTCTTTCGAGCCTTTTTAGTATGGGTTTATTTACATAGTACACTAATAATTGTTGTCACATTTCTTCTCTTATCAAGACAAAGCTTACTAATATTTTAGAAACCTCCAACTATAAGAATAGTTTTCCTTATTTAGTGGTTTGGCAAGTAGTGGGGCTTTTCCTATGTGTTCCTTCAAGGCCTAAAATGCATGATCGCATTCTTTCATCCATTCAAATAATTTTTCTCCTTTTAACATTTGAAAGAATGGAGCATTTATCTGAAGCTCGTGAAACAAATATGCTTAATGTCATGACCCTTCTTATTAAACTTTGTATCTTTTTAAACTTTATTGGGGATCACATTTCAATAAGGGCTCGAATTTTATCAGGGTTCGTTTCAATGCCTCATTAATTAACCTTAAAGCCAAAGAACTTCCCAAACATAACTCCAAAAGCACATATTAGGGGACTAAGTTTCATCCAATATTTTTGTATCATGCTAAAGGCTTCTTCTAGATGCTTAAAATGATTTTCTGCCTAGAGGCTTTTGACGAGCATATCGTCCATACATACCTTTATTATTTTGTCTATTTGATCTACAAACATTTGTTTACTAGTCTTTGATATATGGCATCAACATTTTTCAGTCCAAACGAAATTACTTTGTGATAATATAACCAGCGGTCCATTACAAGGGCAGTAGTCCATATTTGGGAGCGTAAAACTATCTTTAGGACATGGCTTATTTAGATCTATAAAATCCTAACAAGATCGTTGTTTTCTATTGTTCTTTGGTAATAATACAAGGTTGCATACCCAAACTGGATATTGACGTTCACGAATGGAACCATTTTCCAACAATCTATCAACTTCTCTCAACGTTTCATATTTTTGGAGCTCATTGGTAATCTTTTTTGCATTCTAGGTTTTATTTTAGGATCGATTTTTGGATAGTGACAATTCACTTTCGAAACTATGCCTACCATATCAACGTACTTCCAAGAAAACACATCAATGTTTGCTTTCAAGAGAATTTTTTAATTAGCTTTTCATAGGATTGGTCAAATTTTGCCAAATTTTAAAGTTTTAGTGACATTTTCTTCACTAGCGGGAAATTCTGTTTCCACCACTTCATAAGTATAGTTCGTTATGAGATTTGGCTAATCAATTTTCTAATTTTCTTATACGGTTACTATTTCCACTATAGCTATTACGTGCTCTTGGGATAGTCTCTCTTAGACTATTGAGATGTGATCTCTCAAGATTCACCGACCATATCTTATAAATACTTGTCATGTACTAGTTGAGACTTTTACACGTAATTGATAGAAAGAGGTTGTTATTCTTTCTTGTTCCATAGAAGGCTACCCAAGAGTTCCATCATAAATTGATTTCTCATCTAAAATGTAGATATTTATAAATCCTTAGTAAGTTCGAGGCTCCTCACACAATTTTACTAATAGACTGATATGTCCACTAGGAACTTGATTTTCTCTAATGGAATTATGAGGTTTCGACATGTGAACCTATGGATATTATGTTTGCATTTGATTGACAATGCTTCCATATAGGATATTGTTAGAAAACAAACAAGATGCCAAAATTACTCCGACATTAATTATTGAGAATCCTCCAAAATGATTAAAGAGCGAGAAAATATGGACAATATGAAAATAATGGATCATAAAGAAAATAAGATTTATATGGAAACCCAAATATGAGAAAATCACGAGCAGAGGCGAAGAATTCATTATAATCAATAGTAAGGAGTTATAAAGGATCTCTTTAGACCAATAACTAATTAAAAAATTGGTCAATTCCAGTTTGTTTTGTGCACCACATATTTATAACCAAGAAATTCCGAATACTAGAAGAACTAACACATGAAAAGTTTAATATAAGGTGAAGTCTCAATACAATGGGTAAAACCAATAACGGAGAATTTGAGATGAAATAAGAGTCAAATTCGCATGGACTCTTTCAAGACATCTTCAAGCTACTATCAACTCCCACTACTCCTCCAACAGTATTTCCAATCAAATACTCAACAAGAATTCGATTCACAATCCCATTTTAACAAACTCCACCTTGACACGAATTCCATTCCAAGGAATAAAACTTAACTCTTCAACTCCAACAAAATTCTCCAAACAATACACTCCATCAAATTACTCCACCTCTTCCACCATGCCCCTCCGAGCATACTCGAAAACTATTAACAAATTTAAAGTCTACTTACAAGCAAAACTATCTTGCGTGCCATACCTGGTTGAATCAGCTCATTTATTACTAGCTCCAACCGAGTTACCAAATCTGCTCGAATCACCACAAGCACTTCGAACTCCACCTGAGTTGTTAAACTTGCTCAAATCATCACGAGCAACATGATCAACAAGATCATAACTGGCTTCACTTGAGCTATTGGAAAGTTCTTCAATATCATTGTTCGAATCCCCATGAGCTACCCGATCACAACCAACTCTACCCAAGTTACTGCTTATCGAACTTTATGCTGCAGCACTGATATTTTGCGTCACGATACCATTTTTGCATATGGTTAGAATTGTGACTCCCATCAACACAAAGTGGGAAAACGGACTTGTCTATCCCATTTCTCTTCAAAATCAAATAAAATTGCAAGTTACGATCACTACAACTATGAACTGGTGGTATTAGAATTCTTAATGCTATCCTTGCTACTTCAAGTTTCATTTCCATAATAATCATATCGAGGAGCATATTATAAGTGCAACTTCTTGAGATGATCATTCCAGTTATTGAGGAATCAACATAATTATGTGAACATCTTCTTGGTGTAAACTCCAAAATCTTGAATCCAGGCTCAGAAATGCAACCAAACAAACACCAACCGAACCACAAAATGTTACACTTGGTTGCCTCTCTCACCCCACTCCGTTTGCCCTCTTACTCACCCACAAAGGATGACGATTGTGGCTTAAATATCACAGGAAAAAAAGAAGCAATGGTTGTCTCTCGAATCCACTCTAAGTCAGCTTCTACAAAGTTTTCTCTTTCTAGCATTAGGTCACCTCCAATATTGGGTCACGACTAACAAATGGGCCAACACAAAACCAAGGAAAATGGGCTACCACAACAAATCAAAGCCTAAACCAACACATCATCATTTTAAATCATAGTTCGAATTTATTGATTATCAAAACCCAACATATCTATTGCTAAAAAAATATATGTGCATATGAATGAATTAATCAATCTTAAAAATGTCTCTGAATGAAGAGAAAATGACTAATCACACAAAAATGCCATATATAAATGAAATCATCACATAAACAGATTACATTTGAAAGGAAGTCTAGATAGTTAGTTTATCCATCTTATCTAAGCAACATAGAAGGACACCGGTACACAACTCCATACATGTTCAACTGCAGGGTATCAACACAAGGAATATATCAGTAGAGGCACAAATAAGGTTGCATAACCAACACTAATTTTGTTTTTATCAAACATCGAAGTAAACATCCAGACTTGTACATCTTTTTTTTGGTTTTTTTTCCCAAGGCAAACTTGTATATCTTGGACATAACACAATTACCCATTCTGGTATATTTTCATCCTAAGCATAAAACTTAACCTATTTTATGGCCATAATCTTAACATCAATCAAGTTATGAATGTAGGATCACATAGTCAGTCACATGATGTGTGTATATATATATATATATATATATATATATATTATGTATCAATTACCTTGAAAATTTTAATAGAAAAAGATTCTTTGAAGTCACATTTCATTGAATTCTTTCAAACGCACAATAGGGGCAGGGGCGGACCTAGGATAAAAGATTTGTGGGGGGTAAATTTCACAAAATTTTAATTGGGGTGACAAAATTGAAAAGTATAAGAATTTTTTTGAATAACTTGTACAAAGTCTTGAAAAATCTTAGCTTAAAGTATTGGAATTAAAATTTAGTGTGGGGGCAGCTAACCCCATTACCCCCACATTAAATCCTCCCATGAACATGAGTATCCCCCAATTATTTGTGTAAATATCGAACCTTGATTTTTTTAATTTTTTTTTATCATATAATGCATCTTTTTCTTTCCTGTAGACTCTGTTGATTGTGGCCTTGAGAAGATGAGGAAGATCAGGAGATTTGTGTACATGGTAATTAATGTTGTTACAAGGACATCTTCAAACCAACTTTGAAATGGCGTAAAACTTTAACTTAGTGTGAAAATTATGTTTCACCTAAAGTTAGTGAGAGATTTATCAATACCTATAGATAAATTATTTTATTTATTATTATTTTTTTTGGTAAAAAGAGGGTTGTACCTCCAAGATTTTATTAATATGCAACCACTTGTTGCGGAAAAATACTATGGTTACATGAGGAAATAATAAAAACAGTGAATGAGGAAGTACTACTTCCCGTACAAAGAAAATAAATGATAAGGCTATAAAAAAAGGAAGTATTACTTCCCTTACAATAAGAACTAATGCAAGTAAAGACAAAAGTAAGAAAAAAAATCATACTCTAATGCTGGGCAGTCCATGTCTATTAATCTGTACGAGTGACCTAATATGTCGTGGTAGGTTAGCTGCTCCATATCTGATATCGCCGATGATCCCAACCCTCTGCAACAAGAGCATCTATAATCTCATTTCTCTCTTTGTAGATGTTGGAAACTATGTCTCTGTCGAATGATATGAGGTCTGTGATCTGTTTGAGTATGTCTTGAATAGCCCATGGTCCTCTTTCTCTAGTAATGTAGTGAATAGCCACTATAGAATCCGATTCAATCCAAATGTCTTAAAGACCTTGTTCTCTAGCCAATAGAATCCCATCAAGAATAGCCCTGAGCTCTACCTCTAATATTATATATGGTCCATACGAAGCTGAAAAAGTCATGATATATTATCCTACGTGATCCCTGATGATGCCTCCCACTAGCAATATCATCCTTGACGTATCCATCAGTATTTATCTTGACAAATCCAACTAATGGTGTGCTCCGCCAAACTATAACCTGAGGAGATGGGGAGGGAAAATAAAAAATACCAGACATGGGTACAAGTATCAGATCCCCTCTCCAATGCACATCTCAAAATAGTTCTCCCATATAAAGCAAATAGATCATCCGATAGACCCTCCATATGATACGTCTGGCCACCATGTGGATCTTCCTATGCTTCGTACATTTCCCTCGATTCATAGAAACCAAAATCAGTAGAGGAATGATAGTGCGAATGTGTCCAAAATGAACGTTACTATCTAGAATACCTCAATCTCTAGAACCTCTATCTAACTCTCTCTAATGAACTCATAGATATCTGAAAAATGTTCCCAAAATGTTGCCATACCTGATCGGAGATGTTACTGCCAGTGAAAATATGACTAACAATCTCAATATCCTGAACTCATAGGTATCTGAAAAATGTTCCCAAAATGTTGTCATACCTGATCGAAGATGTTACTATCGGTGAAAATATGACTAACAGTCTCAATCTCGGAACAACACTGGCAGCGAAAAGACAACTAACATCCAATCTTCCTCTAAATAACCACTTCTAATAGAATGAGATCCTGTCATAGTGTCTGTAATAAAAATGAGACAGTGATGGGCAAATTGGAGCTCCACAGTAAACGATATGAATCCTAATATTGGCATCCCGAACGTATGATGTAGACTTGATAGTGAAGCTACCATTCTATATATCACTCCAAACAATGCAATTCAGGGCATCTGCACATAAATGTATAGACCCTATTTGCTCTGCCATAAAAAAGGGGAGATATGGAATATATGTCCAATATCCCACACAATATCATTAAAACAATTATGCCCCTTTACAAATGTGTACCGTCGGTGTGGGAATAGAGAGGCCAACGTGGTGTCCCTCATCTAACAATCATGCTAGAAGAATATCTTACCTGCTCTAAGGTATCATGCAATGTGTGGCTTTGTCCAGGGCCCAACTAATTTCAACATTTTCCAGATAGGAGAAGATGAGAAAGAATTGCTGCAAGTAAATGATATATCCCGTACAATACTTACCAAGTAAAAATTGGGCTCATAGTGATCTCTGAGAATGGAATAACCACCAAAGCTTCATGGAAAATGTGTTTACAACATCCTGTAATCTCCTGATGCCTAGACCACCATCATTTGTAGGAAGGCAAATCTCCTTCCAACTCCACCAATGTAACCATCGCGTCTATTCCTCGGAGTCTCAAAGGAATTATGCAAAGATGCTCTCAAGTTTTTTCAAGACAGCCTTGAGAGGCTGCATAATCTGAAGAAAATGTAATGGTATGGAAGAAAACTCAGCAAAGTTATACGGGCCTCAGGTGATAATAGTTATGAAGCCTAAGATCCCGTCCTTGACCTTCTTCACAAGGTCATTATAAATGAGCTCCTCTTAATTCCTTTAAATAAGAACACCCCTAGATAAGTGAAAGGATGCCATTGGTGTCAAAATCCAATCAAAATCTCTAGTCATTTGATTTGACTAATAGATACCCGTCTGGGTAGAATAAGTCTGCTCTTGTCCCTATTCACCAACTAACCAGAAACCTCTTCTGAATGTTCCAGACAATCAAGAACCCTCCTGATAGATTGTTTCAGGCCACTGGCAAATATGATCATATCATCAACAAATGAAAGGTGTGAGATAAGAGTACTAACTCCATGTCGATAGCACGTACTAAGATATTTCTGAAACCTCTGAGTGAGCAGATGTGAGAAATAATATTCGACTATGATAAAAATGATGACGAAATGGGATCACCTTAGCTAAGCATTCATGACAAGGGAAAAAACCACATGAGTAGCTATTTAGAATTACAAAAAATGAAACTCTGAGATGCATCGCATGATCCTATCGATCCAGATATGATCAAATCAAAATGCTTCCAATACAGAATAACTGAAGCCTAGTCTATATGATCACATATTCTTTAGTCATGTGTAGCTTCAGCATAGCATTACCCCCTCGCACTTTAGCATCTAAAGTATAGAGAAGCTATTGCGCTAATAATACATTATCTCCAAGGTGGCCAGGGATAAATCCACTATGTGGAGTAGAGATAATGTGTGGTAGAAGTGTACTCAACTGAGTGTTCAAAAGCGTGGTAATAAGGTTATTGTACACTGTGCATAAACTGATTGGTCTGAAGTCACTCCATCTACAAGCAATGTCCTTCTTAGGTAGCAATATAATAGTAGTAGCAGCAAAACCCCGTGGAAGATAGCAGCTATTAAAGAAGTCCAAGACTACCATATATACGTCATCCTGAATAATATCCTAGCAATGCTAGAAGAAAAGGGATGAAAACCCATCTAGGCCAGCAACACTGTCAGCATCTATACTAAAAACTGCATTCTGTACCTCATGAATCAAAGGAAGATGATTTGGTGCCAAATTATCATCTTCCATCAAAAGCCTGGGGATGATATTACAACGAATGGGGTCCAAAAGTTGTGGATGAGCAAATAAAAGATCCTGGTAAAATGTAATAGTCGAAGTCTGAATGTCAACAGGAGTAGCTAAGACTTCCCATGTCTGTGTCCTGATGGACCTAATACACAACCGTTATACCGTCCCCGAACCATCGCGTGAAAGTATCGAGTATTGTGATCTCCTTCACATACCCAATGTGAATAGGCCATTTGTTTCAAAAACTTTCCTCAATATATAAAGTCCAGTTCAAAACTGCTTGAGCATGATGTAGTACGTCACGATATTCTAGTGTAGAGTCTCTATCATATGCTGTTTTTACCTCATCAACCCTATCCTCAGTATCCCTCACCTGGTGGAAAACATCACCGAACACATGTCAATTCCACCAACGCTGTCCTCGTTTTAGCATGAAGAACTTCTCCCAGAGTATAGTCATTCCCATAAGCTGAATAGTGAGTGACCATTTCTGAGAGACAAAGGCTGAAAAGTCATGATGTTTTGTCCACATATTGAGGAATCTAAAAGGTCTAGGCCCCAAATCATCATAAAAATTCTACTGAAGTTGTAAAGACGAATGATTAGATAAAGTCTAATTCAAGTGTCTCACTATAAGTTGTCGATAGAATGCTACATCTGTAGAATTAATGAGTACCCTATCCAGTCTCTTCCTACCTCGACTATTGGTCCAAGTATACCGATTCCCAAGTAAACCAGCGTCCTCCAAACCATAGTCTAACATCTTATCGGAGAAAGCAGTAGTGCCTTGATCGCGAGTATTATGACCTATATGCTCACCATCATATGTAATGACGGTAAGTCTCTCCCAACTAGCCAATGGTCGTCCATATCGAGGGAAATACGGTGAAGACCCATCCATAAATACCTTCTAATAGCAACATCAAATGAAGCATAGACTGAAGTCAGATAGATACTACGTGCTAGTCTCGGATTCTCAACTCTAATGTGAAGGAAATGGTGATGATCAAGTATTTTAGTTACCATTTTTGCCTAAGAGAATTATGCTTTAACGAAATCAATTCATCATTGATTGAATCCCAACAACAATTTTTGAATAACGAGTAGATGTATAAATTAATAAATAGTAAGTTTTTCTAATGGAAAATAATTACTATATATATATTATTCCATCCTCCTCGAGGTAGGCTTTGTACATATGGGCAGTTTAAAGAATATCTAGAAAGGACCTCAAAATGGTAAGGTCGTTATATTGACAATTTTTTTTTTTTTATAGATGCATCAATTTTGATTTTATTATAAAGCCCTAATATTTATTCTATGGTTGGAAAAAACTCCCGAACCGAATAGAACGGAATCGGACCCAAATCGAACTGAACTGAACCGAGCTGTTCTTTTTAAGTCAAAATAATTAATTAAAAACTAAAAATAACATAACAATGGTGCATCTCATCCAACAATGTATAAAACTAGCTTCACATATTGAAATTACCAAAAATCATGTTAAATGTATATAATATCACCCGAAATTGTAAATTAATGAATGAAGATGAATCTTGATAGATTTTCAATAATTCTTTCGCTTCTTTGCCTACAAATCCTAGGTCTAACTTCGCCTTTGAAATCTTTTCACAATATATGATTTTGCCCACTTTCATGATGGAACATTGTAGTATGATATGTATATGAGAGGTGTCTAATATGTATTCTACTGTTAGGTATTTGTAGGAGTAGAAAATTGGTTGAAAATCACGTCCAATTTGGTTTCAAAAAAGATCCAATCGAACAAGGAAAGTTGCCTTCACGCATGTATATTTTTGTTTTTGCACAACAATCAGTATTTTGATCATAACTATCTCTCCCAATATCCAATCGAGACAATTCAAAATCCGTTGAAAAGATAACTCAAAGGAATACAATTCTAGAAGTATAAATTTTCCAATTTTGACATTTACTATGCCGAAAATGGGTCTAAATCTTTGGCTAAAAATCTGAAATATAACTTGTACGATTGAAATTTGATTTTGATAATATTTTGATCATATTCCATTCCATTTTGACTTCAAATTGCATTCAATTATCTCCTAGTAAACTTCAAAGTATCGTCTATTGGTTCGAATCAACTATTGAATATATTTGGACTTCAACTTTTTTCACCCTTTTTGCTTCTTTCTTTCAATTCCAGTTTCAATCATCAAGTTTTACCTAATTAACGAAGTACACAATGAATTAGGCTACATTTGCTTAAAAGAACCATCAAATATCGCTATTTTAGACACCGAGAAATATAAAATACACTTATCAATGGCATATGGAACTTCCCAAGTTGGTACGAGGCCCCGTTTCTTTCGTGTTATGAAAGACCCTCCTAAGGACCTAGTCGCCAACCTTGAACATTTTCAAGCGTGAATATTTTTGTTATAGTGTCGAGTAACTCGTAGTTGGTACACTGCTATTCGAATTGCATCCTGTTTCCTAAGTTCGTCAATTGTGTCGAACAAATGATTCATTTCGGTATCGTTTTGCTCTTTCGTAATCCATTCATATTGTTGAGAGTAAAAAAAGTCCCACATCCGCTAGACATGGGAAATATGATGGGTTTATAAGTGTAGGACAATACTCCATTGGTATGAGGCATTTTGGGTAGTATCCAAAAGTAAATTCGTGAGGGTCTGGCCCAAAGCGAACAATATCATACCAATGTGGAGTTTGACAAGTCCTAACACATATCTTGCACATGGAATTCCAACTTTCATTGGGATGACTGCTTTGCTTCCATATACGAGTTAGAACAGAGCTCGCCAATAAGATTTCTTGACATCGTAAAATGAGACCATAGAAAGCCCAAAAGGTCGTCTGCCCATCATCTGCTCTTCTTTAATCTTCGTTTCAATGTGTTCATGATTGTATGATTCGATGATTCGACCTGGTCGTTGGACTGTGGGTATCTTGGTGTCAAAAAGGTTAACTTGATATTCCATTCTTTACAGAAGTCTTGGAATTTGAAGCTAACTAATTTTGGCCCATTGTCGGTGATAGTTTCTTTCAGTACTCCAAACTCGCAAATTATATTTTGTCATATGAGTTTTTTTACCTCCCTGTCTCAAATTGATGAAACATTTATTCTTTAAACCATTTGGGTCCGTTGTCTGTACTCATGTGGAGTTTCCCAATGGTCTCCATCGCTACTTAATGAAGCGCCATGGTGGGGTAAAGGAATAAAGAGGTTCAGGGTATTGATGTATTTCATGAGCAAAAATCTGGCATTGGTAGCATTTTCTCATGTAATATCACGAGTCTGCTCCCATGGTGGGCAGTAATAGCCCGTGGTAAATGCTCGATGGTGAGGCTCCTTGCGCCTAAATGGTTACCACATTCTCCCTCATGTAACTCAGCAAGAATGTACTTCTCCTCTGCAAGAGAGACACAACAAAGATACAGGCCTCGAAAAGTTCGCTTATATAGCTTACCATTGACGATGAAAAATGGGTTGCTTTGGCATTCAGCTTTCGTGCTTCCAATCTATCGTCCAGGTAGGTATCATGCAAAAGATACTTTAAGATTGGAGTCATCTAGGTGTAACCATTTTTGATAGTAAAGATATTCTGCTCTTCGTCCTTCTATACAGTCGGCCATTGCCGGTAGATACAGTTATAGGTTCGATTGCTCGAATTGTCGAGTCGATATTAGCAAGCGTGTCAGCATAACTGTTGTCTTCTCTGGCGATATGGGTTGTATCAAACTCTTGGAATGATGATTGAAGCTCTTTTGCCATTTTACGATATGCCACCATTTTTATTCCTCAAGCTTGGTAGACACTTTGGATTTGGTGGGTGACCAACTGCGAATCACTCGACACTTTGATTTTCTTTATGCCTATGTCTTTTACAACTGATAGACCTACAATTAGAGCTTCATATTCAACGTCATTGTTTGTTGTTTTGAATCTGCATAATATTGCTCGTTCGATTGTGTCGCCTTTAGGAGAGGTTAAGACTATACCTAGTCCGCTGTCGTTCAAGTTGCTTGATCCATCCACTGTTAGGGTCTATTTTTTCGAAGTTGAGGCTTCCACTACTAAAAGTTCTCTCTTGGCCAGAACATGTTCGTCAGCTGGAAAATAAGCAACGAAGTTAGTAAGCACCTGTGATTTGTTAGCGGTCCGTGGTTAGTATGTCAAGTGGTATTCGCTACGTTCTATTGCCAATTTATCAAGTTAGCTTGACATTTTTGGTTTATGAAGGATCGTCTTTAATGGAAAGGTCTTGAGAACTATAAGGTGGTGCGCCTGAAAGTATGGCCTTAGCTTCCTTCCTGCAATTACGAGGGTGAGTGCAAGCTTTTCCAGTTTGTTATACATTGATTCAACATCAAGCAAGGATCTACTCACATGATGCACCACATGCCGTATCCTATCCTCTTCCCTAATAAGTACGGTGCTTACTGCATATGAAAATACTACTAAGTAGAGGTAGAGCATTTTGTCGTCTTTCAGCTTGGATAAGAGTAGTGAACTTGTCAAATATCTATTTAGTTGTTGTAGAGCTTCGTCACATTTCGAAGTCAACATAAACTCTTTCCTCTTTCGCAATGTGTTAAAGAAAAAGTTACTTTTCTTTTGATATATATCAGCTAAGTGCAGCTAATTGTCCAGTCAGTTTCCGAACATCTTTGCTTTACTTAGGAAACAGATTATTGATGATTCATCGTATCTGGTCTGAATTGCTTTTATTCCTAACAGGTGATTAAGTACCTTAGAAAATTTTCTAGAAGAGACAGCAAATGAACATTTGGAAGGATTGAGCTTTATGCTATACCTTTTAAGGACTTCGAATGATTGCTCCTGGTGTTTGATGTGGTCAGTCGCTACAAGTGATTTGACAAACACATCATGTATGTAGACTTCCATCATTTTTTCGAGCATTTTTGTAAACATTGAAGATGAGCCATTGGTATGTCGCTTCTATGTTTTTTTAGGCCAAATGACATAACTTTGTAACAAAACGTCCATCTTTCCATTATGAAAGCCATCTTTTCCCGATCATTTGGATTATCAGGATCGGTGGTATCTTGAGAATGCATCCATAAAGCTGAGTATCTCGTGCTCTGTTGTGGAGTCTACTAAAGTGTCGATGTATGGTAGAGGGAAGGAATCCTTCGGGCCCACTTTATTACGGTATGTAAAGTCTATAAAGACCCGTCATTTGCTATTTTTCTTTCTGACGACGATGAATTTGGCTAGCCAATTCGGATACTGGACTTCACATACTACGCTGATATCAATGAGCTTTTGTATTTTATCATAGATAATTTTGTTTCTTTCTAGAGTGAACTTGCATCTCTCTTTTTTTTTTTTTTGAATGGTTGGTAGCTATGATCAGCCTGAATTTTAGGTTATTATTGAAGGATCAAAATTGTCATGTCCACATACGACAGTGTAAAGTAATCGTGATGTCGAGCTAGAAATTTAATTATTGCATCCTCAACGTCTGCTGGGAGTTGAACGCAGATCTCTACCGTGTGCCCTAAAAAGTCTGGACGGATTTGGACTTCATCGAGGTCCTCTACCTCTAGCTCAATTGATTTGCTTACTCCTTACTAATCTGGTATACTTGTTTCGGTTGACGCTTGAAAGCATTCATATAGTAGTCACATGAGACTTTTTGTTCTCCGTAGAGTTTTCTATCTCCCCAGGGAGTGTGAATGTTACTACCCATTTTAATTAGTCAAAGTCAAGGTCAAATAGGGATTTAATTGGAATAAATCATTTGATTGGGACTTATTTTATAATGGATAATATATGAGGGTTTAAGGTGGATTAGATTTGAAGTTGAGGACTTACTTAAATTATCTAACATGTCGAGTGACTGCATAGTTCTTACTGGAGTGCAAAATTGAATGTAGCGCTCAGCCCCTGCTGACGTCGAAAGCGTAGAGAGCTCTCCTTAATCATATGCTTAAGATTTACATTTTCTGCTTCTAGCTGTTGGAACCTCTGGCTTGTTTCGGCCGCTTGAGAAGTAAATTAAGCGAGCATAGCTGCTAGCTCTAATGATGATGGGGATTCTGCCATTTTAATAAAAATGTTCGATGTTAGTGGAATGTTTCGTCACGCTGAAAATCTTGGGGACCTTACGGTGTTCGCCAAACTGTATAAACCTAAATCTACAATTGATTTGAAAATGTGGCACGATGATATAATGATCGCAATGCTAAAATAGGCGGAATGATTAAATAATAGGATTGTGAGTGGTAATGGATGAAAATGATGGTAATGGCAATAAGCTAACCAAATTGGGAGAATGATGATGAAGCTTTGTAGACTCGATAATAAGTTTTTCTCTCCTTCCCTCCTATTTATATGAGGACCTGCGAAGGTGTTCGTTCTTCAAATAGTGGAACATGTGGAGTCCAGATGGACTCATTAATCAGGATGGTATTTCGGAGCCTTGGAAGACTCGGTCAACTTTGGATAGAGTAAGCATAGTCATTTTGAAGGAGTGCTACTTTTGTAATATGTGGTAAGATTTGGTCTTATTCTTGGCTCACGCCTCCTTTGAAAAAGATAGAGGGAGTTGGACTAATTTGCATATTAAGATGCTTATCCTCCACTTGGTGCAGTGTGATAGGTAGGATGCAAAGAAAAATCGATAAATGGGTTAAGGATGGGCATGATACACCCAATATGCATGGATTGAGTCGAGAGTCCAATGAACAATTTTGGACCAACACATTGAATGCTTACATTTAAAAGATACTTTATTTTTCTTATTTCATGATTAATTTAGGGAAAAATTCGATTTGAATATGAACGGATGAAAGTGGGGAAATTTTGATCAATTGGACTAAAGGTGTACAAAATCTAGAAACTGAGGACTATTGTATTGAATTTGAATCAAGGACCTTTTTTTAAAATAAATACATCCACACATCTTTAGAGGGTTTTTACGCTCTACCAAAAATGGTCAATGGGGTTAGGATTCTCCAACCATGTTTAAATCATAAAAAAAAATTACAGGGAATGTAGACCTCCAAAAATACAATAAAATAAGCAATAAATGTAGTAAAAACATAAAGAATGCATTAAATGAGGAGTACCACTCCCTATACAATGTAAACAAATGAGTCCTAAACTATAAATCTCTAAAGCTAGGGAATCCATATCGATTAATTTGTACAAGTGCTCTAATCTATTGAGGAACGTTATGTGGCCCATATTCTTGCTGGTCTCAACCTTCTGAGGCAAGTGAATTTGTAATATGGTTCTCCTCACAATAGATGTGGAAGGTACTATCATGATTAAAAGAGATGAGAGTACCTTGAATCACTCATGATCTTTCACCCCTAGTGATGTAGTGAATAGCCACAATGAAATCCGCATCAACCCAAACATTTGAAATCACAAGTTGTTTGGTAAGAAGGATCCCATCTAATATGGCTCGAAGCTCAGCCTCTAGAATAAGGCAAGAACCATAGGAAGAAAAGAATGCCCTGATGCACTATCTAACCTGGTCCCGTATAATACTTCCATCACTAGCAAATATGTCATTGATGCATCCATCAGTGTGTCATACCCCATTTATACAGATAACCATACACTCACCTGTATAGGAATAAAAATTTGCAACTCGATCTAGGCATACGATTGCACATTATAATTTTTTTTCAAAGATAAAATGAAATAAGCAAATTCATAATAAAATCCATGTATATCCTCATCTAATCACCCATGATGTTCATATAGAATATTAAAACAAAATAATATATAACCAAATTTCAACATATTTACATTGAGGTTACAGAAATATCTACCATACAATTTCAAAAGTTAGACATATACAACACAAGACCCTCAAAAATATAATACAACATATTGTAAGGCCAAAACAATAGCCCACAACATAACCCTATAGGTCGTCATCCATGTACATCGAACTTCAGAATCCCATAAGAGCTTCACAACTAGTCATGTCCTCTATTAAGTTCCATACTCACCTACAATGCAAGAACTACATAA
>CAIGRN010195827.1:0-10302 GCA_903798345.1 Fraxinus anomala | reverse complement strand
TTTCCGAAAACATATTATAATAGTCATTCTGACACTTGTGCCAAAAGTTATGACCGTTTCTTCGAGACAGCTCGTTCTGCCAATTTTCGATCTAACTCTTCTTCGAACTCTAACGCCAATTGTCCTACATCATCCAGCATGGGCAGCCGTGGGGGCTGGCCAGGTGCTGGGTCCGCCCCTGCCCATAGATTGAAAGTTTCATATGGTATTTATTCCGAAAATATAATATCCTAATAAGCTACTGGACATAGAGGATGTTTGGATATGCTTAAAAGGTGCTTAGGCAGTGAAACATGCTAATAGTCTCCTCAGGTTTTGCACATTTATTTTTTTTCTTTTTCTTGAGAAGACTTCATTCACAAGTTCACTGGGTCCTGTACGTGCATAGTTATGTTGAACAGTGTGAATACTGATGATGATTCTAAGTGTATTTGGATCATTCTGCATTCAATATATAATGTAATGGTGGTGACCAGGGGAAAAAAGAACTTCCCAAAAAAAAAAAACTTTTTTTAGCATAAAAAATTAAACGGGCTTGGCACAGCACTTGGCTAAAGCTCAGTGCTGCCCCCATCCCTATGCCAAGTTGTGGATCCAGGATCTCATGTGAGCTACGATGGCTGTTGACCAAGTGAGCTAGTAGCATCTTGCGAAATTTACTTGTTTTGCTAAACATGATTTTTGAAGTTAGTTTCTTGATAACAAACCTCACCTTTCTTAACTTGTTAGAAAGAGTTGCTTATAAGCACAACAAAATATCACATATCAGTCCAAGTATATGGATTGGGGGAGAGGTTAGAAGCAGGAGATAAAATTCTATTCACGGGAACACTACTTATTAATGTGCATACTAAAAGCAGCTTTTATAAAATAAAAGAAATAAAAGAAACCCAGTATGAATTATGAAAATCCACTGCCAACACAACCGCAAAAGAAAATAAAAATAACAGGAAGAGAAGAAATCCAAAATAAGATAAAAGAACAAAAATTAGACACAGTACAAGAAGAGAAGGAAATATTGAAGTAAAAGAAGAGTGTATAACCTGTTTCCCATTTCCAATCATCAAGCTGCCTGGTCCGCCGCCGGAAGTAACAAATAACCGCTGGAGAAGATGGTCGCATCTGTTCTTTTACTCTTCCCTATTATGCCATTGGCAGTATGGTATGACTATTGGGCTTTAATTAGGAAGGCCCAAAAACTAACCTTGGCAAAAAAATAAAAAAATAAAAAATTATACTGGCGGAGCCAGATGGCTGCCGGTGCTCTCCAGGTGCTGGCTCATCTGTGCCTACATCGTGAAGAGATTTGAAACAAGATCCTTGCTAGCTTTAATATTATGTTAAACTATTTCATCTAAAAGTTTAGGTTGTTAGAACAGTGACACATTTATTCATTTAAGTTTAGTCTTCAATAGTCTTTAGGTAATTGATTTTCAGAGATCACATGAAGAAGGTTTCTGAAAGCATGGTAGAGCTATGCCATACATGGTCACCTAGGTCAAGGTGCGAGAATTATATGAAATGTTGCTCGTTGTCTAGAGTGATTAAGCTGTCAAGAAAATCCTTGCTGGTATATGGAAGGGTCTCTCTCTCTCTCTCTCTCTCTCTCTCTCTCTCTTCAATACATATATTTGGACTTTGATTTGATTTTAACGAGGAATTTTGACGTATATTTATATAAGATGTCTTACCTGCCCTTTGGAATGCAGTCCAGGAATCATGTTATTGATATTTACCGAGGCTAGAGGTCATATTCCTCTAAAGATTCTTTCAATCAAGGATGGGACTCTGCTGAAATCATTTAAGCAGCTCCTTCACTGAAACAGAAGGTGGATTTCATCAAATAGTTCAACAAGAAGCTTCTTGTCAAGAGAGGTAAATTGAGATTTAGGAGATAACTATGGTGAACTTGTGAATCCTAATACTTAAATCATCATATAAAAAATCATCTTTAATTTTTTACACCATTTAAATAAAAAATTACATTGTATTTGTTTTCAACCAAATTGATGCTAGGAATAATTTAATCAACAGTTAAATAGTAGTCTCGTCAGAACGATATTCGGATTCCAAGGTCCATTCTATTATTTGTACGATCCGTATACTTGCAAAATATAAATTGAAAGAAAGTTTTTGACGTCGTTATTAGGGGCTATTCTTATTTTTAAATTATTTCTTGCTTTTCTTTGATTTTTTTCTTTTTTCTTTTTTATTTTTCCTTTTTCAGTTGATCTACATGTTTTTTTTTTTTCATTGGCAGGGAATGAAAAGAAGCAAGAGCTGAAAAAATTACAATGATCAATTACGACTTAGATGAAGGTGATATGCTTTTTGGAGATTCTCTTCATACAACAACTTAAAAAGTTGGGATACAATCTACCTATCGTACTTGATAAGGATTGCTTGTTAAATGGATTCAATATTAAATCCATTGTTTATGATGAGAGGAGACCAACTTGTAAATATCATGGAGTGTTGCATTAAAAAAAATTGCATGTTATTGGCCACTTTGGAGGAAGTGAGGGAATCTATCTTTGACGATCGATATGAAGATGAAGATGATGACGCTGACATACTTGTTGGAGATGTTTTCGCCATACAAAAATATAAAAGGATTGAAGATCAAATAATTCTAAAGGAATTAAATAACATGCTTATGAAGGATCTGTTCATCATTCAACCCGAATAATTAACAACAAAAGAAGAAGAACATGTAGAAACCGGTGAATTAATTAGGAAAGAGTCAAACGAATCAGTTACATTCAAAATAGATAGAATTAGCATCCAAACCTCCAATTTCATTGATTTTGTGATTAAAGCCAATGAAGATATTGAAGTATTCTTAATTGATTTTGAATCCGTAATTTAGACAAGTCATACCATATTCAAGAAAACCAAGTAAGATTTTGGATGACGAGCAAAATATGGTGCAAAGATGATATACGCAAGGCAAGTAAGACTTCCAAAGCCATATTCAAAGTGTCTTGAAAAATCATTGCCCAAAGTCGAGTTTAAAACTATAAATCAAAAACTACTGGGAGCAACCCAATTTTATAACCTTTGACTTTTAAAATTTTTTTATTATGGATTGAATATAGAATTTAAGATTGCATTTTAAATATAGGCATGTTTCCAAGTTTTTGTTTAAAAAATAATTCGTTAACCACAGTCAACCACAGGCCGGCTGCAAGTTAGCAACCCGAGGTAAAAAAATTAGCTTCTTCTTTTCTTTATTCGGATTTTTTTTCTAATTTTTTTTCTTTCTTTTGTTTCTTTGTTTTCCTTATTAAAAATTTAAAAAAATTCTTGTCTTCTTTTTCTTTCTTTTCTTAAAAAATGGAAAAATTTTAAAAATGTATATATCGAAAAAAATTCTTTATTATTATTATTATTATTATTATTATTATTATGTAACTAGTTTACAATCATCATTCCAAATTTAAAACATAAACTCACATGTGATTATATGGGTAATTATTTTCGTTGTTCGTTTTCAGGCATAATGAAATTATTTTACAAAACAAGCAAGAAAAGGATATTAAATGAAGATAAAAGATCAAGTGCTAAACGAGAAATATCATGTACACAAGGAGTATTGATAATCCTTCTTTAAGTCTATTTATTGCACAAATTGAATCCAATGTGTATTTTAAGTTTGGAGGTATAGATTAGTTAGTTAGTTTTATTTTCTAGTTTGTGTTATATGTTATGTTTAGAAAAAGGAATGAAAAATATATTTTAAAAAAAAATCTTATTTTTGTGTATTTGTGTGAGCTGGATAGCCCTGTCTACTAATTAAAATTATTTGAAATTATTTATTTTTCAAAAATTTTGAATAGGTGATGTGATTTTTTTGCTAATTCGATACTTGTTTTTGTGAAGTCATATTATATTTTGTACAATAATAATGATAATTATTATATATTATAGGATTGTGTATCTTGATAGAATATGTTAAATTAATTTTGAACTTTCATTTACGAACCGAGATCGTGATTAAAAAAATTACTTAACCAATGGAAAGAAATAGTTTGGGAGTTGTCGATCCATTATTGAGAGTTATTTAAATATGTGTTGATTTCGTGCATATTGAATATTTGTGTGAAATGTTATTGACTAACTAGTAGAGACTAGATAGTAACCATTTACTAGGGTTTGAATTCAATTACTTATTTAAAAAATAAAAGGTATTGCACTAGCCGTTACACATAGAAAAAAGTTATCTACATTGTTGTGTGAAGCTAGTTTTGAGTAATGTGGCAGAATTTTTCATCAATGTTTAGGAGACTATCTACCGGGGAAGATGACTACCTGCAATGTAGAGTGAAAACTACCATCGAAAATCAAAGAAAAAAATCCTAAAAATAGAAGAGGGAAACGATGAAAAACAAAACAAAAGAAAAACACACCAAAGTGTGTTAAGACAGTGGCAAAAGAACTATAAGCACTGTTTCTATCCAGCTAAGTCTTGGATACTAAATTTGGAATTTAGACTTTTGGTAAGGATTATTATATTAGTTGAAGCTTGAAGGTTGAGATATTCAAATTTAAAGAGAATCATCACGTATTGAGATAATAACTTTCATTGGTGAAACCCAACCAAACTTGAGAGGGAAATGAATGAGAGTTGTGTAATCAACTTTAGAAAATACACCAATAAGTTTGGAAGTGTGTATCTAAAGAGAGAGAAATGAATATTTAACTATTAAGGATCGAAAAATAATCAATTTAAAAGATCGTGATTATTATATTGACTATGCACATCGATCAAGCATTGAATGAATAAAGAATTAGTTTTAGTTGATCAACTTATAATCTTTTTGTGAAATATCAAATAATTTAAATACTTGATGTGAATTCGACAAAGTTATCTAATGCATTTATTTTTTCTTTTGTTTGCTTGTGTGTTTTTTATATAGTCTTGTTTGGGAAGAAAAATAGTTTAAATTCAGAAGTATTTGATAATTGCATTTTATGCACTTATTCGAGCTTCTATTCATATTTATTTGTATTTAAATTGATCGAATATCTACTTAATTTGTATAAATTATGTTAATTGCAGGAAAAACCCCAACTTGGATGCATTATGTGAAAAAAAAGGTTAATTGGAGTTTATATGAAGCAATTGAGGATTATTTGAATTGAAAGAGAATAACTGGAAGTATTAATGAAGCACTTGGTAAAAATTCATAAGTTCTGAGAGCTAAGTTTGACAATTGAAAAGTGGACTAAATTGCAAACTTTCGGAACTTGCCTCTAGTCAACTACAATGATTTTAGAAAGAAGAGGACTTAACTAAACATATTAGAAGATGAAAGACTAAACTAACATGAGAAAAAGAGTTCAATTGGGAAAATTATTTGTTTCCTTTTTCTTCTCAAAATATTTGATGGAAAATCAATTTGAATAAGAATTTTGCCTAAATCTTGTTCTATAAACACATACCATAGTCCAACAATTAAAAGGGGTTTGTGGAGTTTCGTTATACACATATTTAAGCCAAGTTTAGGAGATTCATTGTACACATATTATACAAATTCAAAATGAAGGAAAAATCAAGGAATCAATCAAGAAGTTAGGGTTACAAGATTTTACATGAAGGAGGGGGAATTTTGGTGCAAGATTTTCATGTTTTTCCCTTTTTTCCATTAAACACGGTGATATGCTTTAATAATTTCTTGTTTTATTCTTCTTCCATGATGTATAATTAAGTAATTAATTAGAACTAATGATTGTAACCTAGTTTGAACCTTATTTTTAATTAAAAAGTATTTTTAAATCTTCAATTAATATTGTGACTTGTTTTTACTTCTATTTTTAATGCTTGGAGCTACTAATTCATTTATTTTGTGAGAAATATAATTAAGTCGATAGGTGATTTATTTGTTTAGACCACCTAGTAAAAGTCAGGAACTAATATAAAAGTATAGAGAAACATTTTCTAGTTCATACATTCGTCACATGAATTCTTAGAGATTTAATGCATTTAATTAAGTGGTATCCGATTTCACATAGAAATATGGAATTGAATTAGTTGAATGGAATCAAATTGAATTCGAAAGGGGCAAATTCAGTAAGTTAGAAGAATTCGACCGGTTAAACTTATAAAATTTGGTGACTGAGATTAAGGGGATAGTTATAGTGAACTTGAAAATCTTAACACTTAAACCATCATATAAAAAATCATTTTCTATTGTTTTACTACATTTAAAATAAAAAGTCACAAAAATATAATAATAATAACTACTTATATTTGTTTTCAATCAAATTGAAGTTAGGAATAATTTAATCAATAGTTAGATAGTAGTTCTCGTAGGAACGATATTTGGACTTTAAGATTTATTTTATTACTTGTTACGATCTGTACACTTGCAAGATACAAAATTGACAACGGGTGCATTGTCTTGTAGTATGCACTCAAAATGCACTAAACATGCACTTGATCTTTACATAATGTAAGAGCAACATGTCTGTGATTTCGAATTATTAAAAGTTAGCATAAGCGACTATCATCAATATATTTTTGTTAGTATACTGGATATGTTCCCTTTCCTTCGATATTGTCATCAGTTCTTTCAACATATTTCAACTCGAAGACCATGTAATTGCACCAATTTTAGCAATGAGTCAAAAAAGCACTACTCGTGGCTTAATTTTCGCCAACCTTTCCCTACAATAATTGACTTATTCTAAGCACCGATGACACGACATACTAACTACTAACAAATCTAATCATTTTATGGGATTCACCATTATTTCCAAACATACTAATTCACACGCATGAAGTAGAAGAAATTTGTTTATTTTTTAATTATGTGGTGCCCACTACTATCTTACAAATATATAATTTTTAAAAAAACATAATTTACGTTGATTTGTATAACTTAAATTAACTATTTTACTTATTTACACGTTCAAAGATTGGGTTAAATCTTGTTAATGGGCATTTTGAATAACTAATTGTAATTTGCATTCTTAAATTAATTATTTTACTTATTTAATATTTCTTTTAATATTTTATTATATTTTCCAATAATTAATTCACACCATCCAAAATTAAGTTATGCTATTGCTAATGCAAACGCTATTACAAGAAGTTAATTTCAATAACATAATTTACGAATTACATTCCAATAATTAATCCACACCATCCAAAATTATGTTATTCCAAAAAAGTGCTTAAATTATGTTATTCAGTTGAATAATTTGCAAAGTGATTCCTAAATTACGACAGTACATGGGGAATGCATTTGCAAAGTGATTCCAAAATTCAGTAGCAATGATTTGTTAAGGAATTTGCACTATTTAAAATCAATAGGAATTCAGCAATGAAATAAACTACATAGAGCATCTAATTGTCATAAGGCACACAAAAATTTTCCATAGCATTCAAGTTTAATTGGAAAAAATTGAAATAACAAAATTCAATAAAGTTGGACAATTTCACTTATCGTGCAATTGACCACATAGTCCACATCCATGAAAAATCCTCTCTTTGTTCAATATTTTCTCTTTCAATTTTTTTAATATTTTTCCACACTCATTGGCTCTTACTTGTAGTGGTTCATTGATGATTATCTGCTCTTCGATGGTTTTTTGTCCCATGGATATCCACCCGCTCAACACATTACCAATATTAATCTCATTTATTTTATTATGAAGATCCTCCAACCCATCCCTCAAGAGATTGGTTCCCTCCTCAGTAAGAGATGCAACATCAACAACAACTGATAATAATTGAGACAAAATTTAATTATGTGACATCAGTGATTGGTTAGGAATGTCATTCAATTCTCCATGATCCTTGTACCATACTTGGCCAACTTTTGCATGTTTGATCAACCTTTGAAGAACATATTGAGTTGGCAATTGTAAAATTTGTTTGATCCTGAAATATGCCAACATATGCCTACATGGAATTCCTTCACAATCAAATCGTTGACAACTACAACATAATCTAAAAATTTCCCATAATCAAGCTTTCGACATCTTGATGAAGAAGATTCTTTGACCCATGCGGCTGTATAAATCACAATAGTTTCATCTTCAAATAAGGTATTTATGATGTAGGTTGACTCTCAAATATCTCCTCTTGAAAAGTTTGAAAAAAACTTTCTTGTATAAATCTTTGACATTTGTACGTCCATTGGCCATAAGGTTATCAACCTTGGTTTGTCATGAATTTCACAATAGTTAGCCATCAACTCATGATACCTATGTCATCTCAGAGCTCTATTAAAGCGTATAATAAAATCCATCAATGAGTTTTTATTTGAAATATACCTTTTAGGAAATGAATGAGAACTTTGTGCTCTTTGACTATTCGACATTCCAGCTACAAAGATATTCTTAACAAATGCAGGGACCCATCTATTACGCATCTCATATATTTGGCGAAGCCAATCATTAACTCCCAGTTTAGTTGACTGCAATATATTCATCCAACTAGTTTCAAACTCTTCACTATTCTCTAAGTTCATAATAATGCTTGTCATCAAACGGTAGTTGTCCCGATTAATTAATGTATTATGCTTTTCAGAAAATTTATTAAGAATATGCAATATATATGCAATAACTATGAAACATATTCGAAAGAACTACATTCAAGCCCTGCATACCAACTCCAGCCGAGTCAATAAACCTGCTTGAATAACCACAAGCAACCCCAACTTCACCCGAGTTGTCAAACCTGCTCAAATCACCATGAGCAACATAATCAACAAATCTCAACTAGCTCCACCTGCGCTACAAGAAGGTTTTCCAATATTATTATCCAAAATCACCACAAACAACCTAATCACAATCAACTCTACCCGAGTTACTGCTTACTAAACCATAAGTTGCAACTGCTTTTTCCGTGATCGCCGAACCTTCCAACACATATAACAGGGACTTTTTTCGCCCCCTTAACACAACCTGGACACCCCTGCTAACTTTCAGAACTCTACCTCCACCGGTATACATGTACCTTTTTGAATCAAGAGTACTCAAAAGGATTAGATTTTTGTTTCAACTTGGAACATGTCAAACCTGGCCAAGTGTTCTTACCGTCCCATCCAACATCTTGATTCTGACGTTACCAACCCCAGCTATTCCACAAGGCTAATTACTTCTTGTCATCGCGAAACCCCTTATAACTGTTTCATATGAAGAACCAATCCCGATTTGAACTCATATGAAAAGTGCAAGCTGAATTAAAAATCCAATCCTCGTCAGGTTTAGAGTCACCTTCAGTAATCGCCAACAAATCTCCATCAACGTTCTCTTCTGCAAGATTAACATTACCAAAATTTTTTGATTGTTCATCCTGATCTGTAGTAGCAAACCTCTTCCGCTACTCATAGCAATCTCTCTTCAGATGCCTCTTGTTGTCACAATACCAACATACTATACTACTGTTTCTATTCTCGATTCTGTCCCTTCCATGACTACATGTCTTCCTCTCACGAACAACAAGACCCTCTCTGTGAGCCTTAGAACCGAAGACAGATGCTTCATCTTTTCCTCAGAATACAATACATCATATACCTCGTCAATTGTAAGAGTATCTCGACTATAATTGGCAAGTTTGTGAACAAAAGAGACTAAAATTAATATGTTGTAAAAGTCAAAGAGTAAGTTGCAAATAGTAAAAATTGAGTTGTATTAGGTATAGGGTTCGAAAATGGAAAAGAAGGAAAAATGACATCATAATGTCGCTAGACTGTCGCCATGACTTGGCTCGAGCAGCAGAAATAGAAACATTGTCATCCGCCTATCGCTAGGACTTCGCTCGAGCGACACACTTCCGCTAGAGCGACAAGGTTTTCCAAAAAAATTTAATTCACATTTTTAATGCTTTTTGTCCGGCCCATTCAACCCCAAAACCTAAACTATAAATACCAAATGCCTCTGAACAGTTTTTACAAGGTTGAACATTGAGAAAACACATGCTCTCCATATCCTCTTCATCATACAAGCTTTCAACCTTCATACTGTGATTTGTTCTTGGCAGTGAAAACATCAAATCCGTAATCCAAATACCAAACTGCTACTTCCTACACATCGTTAGAGTTCTAAAGATCAAGGGTGACTGGAGTTCCAGTTGTTGAAGAATGCAGAATTCTTCATTGATCTACAGGAGATAGACGAATTCATAAAGTTGGGAGTTGCTGCAGGAGCGCACAATCCAGGAGAGTTGTGAAAATTGTAGTGAGGAGGTCAAAAAGTATTAGTGGTAGTCGTGTCTGGGGGACTATAAGTTCACAATTCATTTATACTGGATTTTGTTGAACTATGGTTGACGTCTCATTTTGATTATCA
>CAIGRN010195824.1:0-10837 GCA_903798345.1 Fraxinus anomala | reverse complement strand
TTCAAACGTTGTAGTTATCATTTGAAATTTTTAATCAACACAAAAGAAAGATTTGAGGTCTCAGTTCCACAGAAAGAAAAGACAGTAAACAAATATTCAGGCAACCAATTTAATATCACACAAATCACAGTGTAAATCAAATTTGGGAATGAGAATATCAAACTGAAAAACAGACTAACGAATCAGTGAAAAAAAACACAGCTAACATTGATGTTAAGCAGTTTAAAGATTACAATGAATCAAAAAATAAGATCAGCAGTATATTTAAACAACCAACAGTCACAAGGATTCACACATAATTAAGCAAATTGAATATTAAACAGATTAATAACCAGAATTCTAACAATTTCAGGTGTTAGAATTCACCAGGATTTCGTGAGGTTCATGACCCCAGGTCAAGGTTCAATTCTAACACCAAGAACCAATGATAATAGGGAAAATCAGGGAGAAACACACAGTGATCAAGATCCAATGACAAGGAAATAAGTAAAAAGGATAGGAATTATATCACCAAACACGATTCACCAAGAACCAGTAGCAGGTAGTGTCAATTATCAGCCCTCAGACAGCTTAATGCCCTAGCTCCAAGCACAATTCACCAATAATCAAGTTTCTCACAAGAAACACAAACATAAAAAGGGATTAGTAGCCAGATCAGAGAAAAAAAAACAAAGGGGGGAAAAATTAGGGTTTTTGTAATTCAATCTATTTTAGGGTATCGTCTGGAAATTGATTTCCCAGTGATAAAACCATCAATCGAAGACTCAAGAACGCCTACACACGCTCCGATACCACTTGTAAGGCCAATTGCACAACGGAAGCAAAAACGAACAAGATTATAGAACAATATCGCAAAAAGCAAGAAATAGATTCTTATTACATTTTGCGCTCAGAACAAATCATTGTACCATTTTGTACAAAGCAACAGCCATAAACACCCAAATCCCTAATCTAAACCACACCGGTTACTCAATGGCTCGAAACACACGGCCAAAATCGATCTGCTTCTCTCTCGCACGACCAATCACAAAGGCAACTAATCACAAAGATTAAAGGATTAAAACCAGTAGTTAAAATCCATCTCAAGATTCACTAAGAAAAAAGAGAAGAGAACACGAAGAACTCGAAGCACAAGGAATCGCCAGAAGCTTCCCAGAGACGCGAGAGAGAGAGAGAGAGAGAGAGAACGGAAAATTCACACACTAAAAGCCAACAAATCAGCCCATTTATCAAACGGACCAGAGCAGCTCAAGTGGGTATTGGATTGGGCCGGAATTTGGACCAGTTGCTTTGAGTTATCGGGCAATGATCATTTAATTCTTTTCTAAAAATATGGGCCAAGCCCAANCTAAAAGCCAACAAATCAGCCCATTTATCAAACGGACCAGAGCAGCTCAAGTGGGTATTGGATTGGGCCGAAATTTGGACCAGTTGCTTTGAGTTATCGGGCAATGATCATTTAATTCTTTTCTAAAAATATGGGCCAAGCCCAATGATTTCATCATTGACCAAATGTTAGAAAGCGAATGTCAATTATGACATCACATTCCAACAAATGCAACCATTTTCACATTCCTGACTTGTCATGTGCATCTCTTACAATCGGCTCATTATCTTTATTAATTTGAATCGAGTTTCCATTTCCTTTGTGTCAAACATCGAGGACTGCACAACAATCAATCCACGGGATCCACCAAAAGATAGTTGACCATCTTTTTTCTTGCCTTATTGATTTGAATCGAGTTTCCATTTCCTTTGTGTCAAACATCGAGGACTGCAAAACATTCAATCCACGGGATCCACCAAAAGATAGTTGACCAACTTTTTTCTAGTCTTGCCCCTTGCAGAACGTGTTCTTGAAGCCCCGTGTATAAACGTCTAAACGCATCTTTTACCCCCCCTTTTTTTTTTTCCTTTCACCCTTGAACACGCTCCAGAGAAACTCCGACTTATCTCTTCTCTGTTTTAATAATTCTTAAGAAGCATAAAAAAATGCTTAGAAAAATCCTCTTTAACACACAATATTCAAGCAAATTCCCATACAATTCAATCAATACCCAAATGAAGGATGGGAAAAGATTAGAAATGTGAAAACAATTTGTGACTACGAATCCTAAAAGAAAAAGATACACTGAATTTAATCGTAATGGAAAATCGAGCATAAACTTGGATACTCTAATCAGCCGCGAGAAATATGCCCCAAGTCGCAGGCAATGGAAGACAAACTACAGTTGGTGGTTCTCTATGCCTTTATACCAACTCATATCTACTATTCATCGGTCACACATCCCTTTGAAGCTGCTTGCACGCTCTTGATGTACTGAAAATAAAGAAAACCCGGCTATGTTCAATTGGATGCTGCAAACTTCGGAAAAATGTATATTGTAATGAACATTTCGCATACCTTGTAAAGAACACCTCGTTCAGCCTTATAAGGCGGAGGAGTCCATTTCTTTCTGCGTTCATTTAATTCCTCATCTGTTAAACGCACATCCATTCTTCTCTTCTCAATATCTATGGTGATTACGTCTCCATTTTCGATAAGACCAATTGGACCACCTTCCTGAAATTTGTAATTCATTTTAGAGTGAACACAATACATTAGATAGCCAAAGCGTACATAATTGGAGCGTACCCCAGGAAAATATTTTTAACACAAATAACAAGAAGGAATCCCAGATCATTTGCTGCCAATACAAAAGCAGAACCCGAAAAGAGAATAACCAACCAATAAACCCGTTACAACACAAGCAAGACACTAGCCAGTCACCAGGAAATTAGACAAGCACTAAATTTTGGCTGCCCAAGTCAGTTAAATCGGCAATATAGACAATTCCAAAGATTAAATGCACTATTTGGTCAAAGATCTTTGATCATAATGAAATCTCACGAGCGAGGAAAATTTCAAATCTCGGCATCATTTACATATGATCTATGAATTTGATCATATTCAACCAAATACCCTTGGATGAGATTATTTGAATATGGTGATTTGCCCATTTATAAAATCCAGAACTTATATAAAAAATGCCTCCCTAGGATGCAACTGACATCCTCCCGGTGTCGGCGAGTCGTATCGGACACTGACATTTTTTTCAAAAAGTCCGATGGCGTATCCTAGTTGGTGCATCCATTTTTTTTTTTTTTTGGGTTTTGCACAATTTGACAACTCGACAACATTTTGTCAACGTACAAAGGATACATCTCTGACACGTGTTGGAAATGCCACGTAGATTGTCCAAATTTTTTTTTTCTTTTTTGGGTTTTGCATAGCTCAACATGTTGCGACACATTGCCCCACACTGAGAAATATATTGCCGACACGTCTATACATTCTAGACACACTGGAGTTAACAAGAAAAAACTTTACAATTACAAAAATAAAAAATAAAAAATAAAAAAATAGAAAATAATAATAATATTATTTAATCAATGTGTCTGAGACACATCGTGTCGGTACTTATTTGAAAAGGTGTGTCTGCGTGCCAATATCGTGTCAACACTTCTTAGATGCCTCCAAATAAACCCCAGCATTTCATATCCAATTTTATTAGAGAGAACATTTGATTCATTCACTATGGTGATACACCAAAATCTCATCAGAAGATACACACAACAATCTGGTGATACATGGACAATTATAAGAGTGACAAAAAGTACAATGAATAGCTGATCATATAGAGGTCAACCAACCTGTGCCTCAGGGCATATGTGGCCTACGACATATCCGTGTGAGCCTCCAGAAAATCGTCCATCAGTCAGCAAAGCAACCTCCTGCATGCCGATGAAATATACAAAATAATTTTTTTTTTTTGGCAAAAAGATGCCGACTTAAATCAATGAAACATAAATTGGAAAGCCATTGCAAGAGAGAATATCGTAATATGCAGCATTTATCTAGAAATATCACACACATCATATGGAAAGAAAAGATTATTGGATAAAAATAAGAAACAAAAGAAATATTACAACTAAGAACCTAAACCAGAACATTACATACCTTTCCAAGACCTGCCCCCATTATTGCACTGGTTGGGGTCAGCATTTCAGGCATGCCTGGTCCCCCTTTGGGCCCCTCTCCTCTAATAACGACAACTTTTCCCTAAAACATGACAAATGTTAAGTCAAAAGAACATTCATACTGATTCTATTTAAATTCAACAAAAAAATCTATTCAAAATGTAAGCTCAACGTAGAATTTGGTATTGTGAAACACAGAACCAAGAAAGGAAACCTCGCTTCTCAGATTGTACAGCCAACTAGAATATTAAATATAAAGAGGGTATTATACTCGAGAAAGAAAGTGAGTGAGAGCATTGATCTTTTTTTCCTTTTAATAAGCAGACGTAACAGGTTTTGCAATATCATTTCCTGAGTAGCAGTAAATCCGTCTAGAAATTATTCCCCCTAATTTGTACAAATTTCACATTTTCCAAATCTCAAGCGCACTAGCACTCAAATTATATAAAACTTCTAAACTACGTTAAAAATAACATAAAAAAGAAACAACAAGCTAGGTGCTGGAGATCAAGATAGAGATCTATATAAGAATAAAGATAGATTTTTAGATATGAAGTTAAATTAGAGTTTGATTCAAGTTAGATTAAACGATTTAATATTTTGAAATTCTAGACTAGTAGAAATTCTTTTGATTTTAGTTTCTTGCTCTATAACTAAAGAGTTTATTCAGTGTAATAGTTAACCCTTAATTATATGAATAAAAATTGATTTTCTTTGCCTTCAATTCTTCTCTTATTTGCACCCCTTTCTCTTCTGATTTTTAATTGTTCGTTGTCAAATATACGCTCCTACATCACTAGGAGAGGGGAGGGGAGGGGAAACTAGGTAAGGGATTTTCCTATCCCTTTTGCGAGGGAAACATTCATAAAAGGGGATGAAATATTGGTATTGTGAATAATCATAAACTCCTTGCCAAATTTGACATCTAATGCCTTTCACCTTTGAGTTGAAAGTGAAGGACAGAAAACTTAGGCATGGAACAAGCGCAACTAAGTTCTCCATGAAAGTAAAGACGAAGAGGAAATACAGTGTTACATTACTAAATATGGAAGGGAAGGCCAAGTAGACAAGCTTCCAAAGAAAGGAAGTCCACTAAGTTCATAATGATGATTGCTAACACATAATTTTTCTATTCTCAAATGAGAAAACTCATTCATCAGAAGTACACATTCTCCATATCAGAAGCTAATCCCTAAGATAATTAAGGGAAGGATGCATGATTTAAATTTACAGGGTATAGTGGGATACTCATTATATGACAGAGACTGATCTGATTTCCATTTCACATTACCATGTATCGGTGCAGCCAATAAAAAATTACAGATGGAGAGAAGGAGGTGATTAGTCTCACCTTAAAACTCTGAGGATTTTCTGAGATAGCTGCAATCATAGATTCTTCTCCTTCAAAGACAAGTGCGGGACCTATTAAATAAAATTTTCACAATCATTATCCACTAAATATTGCTGATAAGTTTAAAGACAGAATTATCTGAACTACAAACAAAAAATCCATCAAGTGAAACACATCACCAGAGAAATATAACCCTTCTTTCCCCGTGATCTTTGCCACGGAACCCTCTGGTGCAAGATTTCCATATAAGATCTGAATGTGGCCCGTTTCCTTGATGGGGTTCGTCAATGGTCTTATTATTTGCTGGAAATAAAAGACAAATGACAGCATTTACTCTTGCCTCAAATGCATACATTAGCAAGTAAAATTAAACTTGTGAGATTGGCTAGGCAGAGCAAGCCTACCTGACCTTCAGGAAAGGATGGATATAGTTTGGCATTCTCAGCCAAAGTCTGTCCCGTAACTACAGAAAAGGTAAGTATTAGAGCTAGCCTTCCGTTAAGGATGTATATAAATTCACATTCTTGGAAAAAATTTCAGGGTACTTGCCTGTAATACAATCTCCATCCAAAAACCCAAGCTCCAATAAATACCTAATGATTGCAGGAGTACCTCCAATCTATAATATGAACATTTTAAAAAATTGAGCAAAATATATGGTGAATGATGACTCGCAAATTTATATGGAACTATGATAGTAGAGAAAACAAACACCCAGGGATACCTTGTGTAAGTCCTCCATTACATATTTGCCACTAGGCTTCAGATCTGCAAGGAATGGAACCTTATCGCTGACCTTTTGGAAATCATCAAGCATTAACTGCAAACCAACAGACCTGCCAAAATTCTATCTGAGCCAATTATACAATCATGGTTATCGTGAGAATCCCGAACAACGTATAACTGACCTTGCAATAGCAATTAAATGTAAAACAGCATTGGTAGAACCACCAAGTGCCATGACCATAACCATCGCATTGCGTAGGGATTTTGGAGTGATAATGTCTCGAGGTTTCAAGTCCATCTTAATTAAATCTAGCAGATGCTTCCCGGCTAGGCGGCACTCATCCAGTTTCAAAGGGTCTTCAGCAGGCGTAGAAGAACTTTTTGGTAACAAAAAATTAAAGATGATTTCAATTATCAATGTCAGAGATCAATCAACTGGTTCAACAACTATGTAATCGTATGCTTCTACCTGTAAGGAAGAGACATTCCCATTGTCTCGATGGCAGCAGCCATAGTATTTGCAGTATACATTCCACCACATGCCCCTGCTCCAGGGCATGAGTTACGAACCACGTTCATTCTTTCTTCGTCATTGATTGAACCACTCACATACTCTCCATAAACCTACATGTTACAAAATTCCAATAATTAGTTTCCATGACCATTGAAGCTAGTAACCTACCAAAAGGGATAACAAGAGCAACTCTGACAGCAGAAAACAGAAACAAATACCACAAAATAAATAAACATCCAACTTCAAGAATTTCTGCATATTATAACTTTTCATGAACAACTTCTTCATGTTTGAGTCGATGAACATTTCAATGCTCAGAATTTCTCAAATGAAGCTAAGAAATTTCACACAAAGTATTCTATTTTAGGACATTCTATAAAATCCAAGATATGACAGTCTCCCAAGTCACAAAATATATGATAATACGAACCCCGATATAATACACTAAATTATAGATATACTAAGTTACCACTACTAATATAAAAGATGGTTTTAAATTATATTGATTGTAGACAGTAGCGGAGCCACATGGTGTCTTGGACCCCACAAAATTTTGGAATTTCTTTTTTCTGCTTTACTTTTCTCCAAAATTAAAAGTTTATTTCTCTCCTCTTTTTAACTGAGCACAAAGTATTCCTTAAAGGCCCAAATTTGAAATCACTAGTTAATTTCTCATTCTTAATCTAGGGTTTGTCAATTCCACCAAAATCTAACGTTTGCCACTGCTCAACTCACCGATGCCAATGGCAACCAGAAATGTTTAGCCACCTCTTTTCTCACCTCTCAAGCCTCAACCCACACCTATGTAGTTTTCAAAAAAAAAAAAAAAAAAATTACAACTTACTTGACCCCACAATGGAAAATGTCTAGCTCCGCCATTGATTGTAGAAGAACTAGATTCGTCAGTCTTAGTATGTTGAAACTTGAATGAAGTTGGTTCCTCAAGAATTTTATTAATTATAAAAGATGATAATTACAACATATTGATGATTAGAGTGTTGAATGTACTTCCAAACACCAGTAAATGATTGCAAGCGATGAGCAAAATTATTGGTAAACAATATTCTCATCCATGCACATACCTGGAAGGCAGATATAATGTCATATGTGTGACCTCCAAAATGACCAGGCTGCACATGAGACCAACATTACAAAGAATCAGTACTAGTCTCCTCAGAGGTAAAATCTTGTAAGACACATACAAATATCTTCACTAACATCCTTCTGTCACTAAATTTTCCATTCACTGTTGCTGTGAAAAAATAGCATTGCCTGTCTCAAAAAATTGTGCTACACAATCACCAGTTATAGGTGTGTATATGATGTAAATGCTTGTATGCAGTCAAGATCAATAAAATTGCCTGAAAGCAACTGTTTCAAACTATTACTCAATTTGAGTGAAAATGGATGTTTGGAGGAAAAAAAAAAATTGAATGTATATATGATTCCATGTGAATAAACATAATTCTGTACACATGAAATACAAAAGCACAGTTGGTATGTAGATATTTTTCACCGGATACTAGAATGCCAAATTCTTTTCTATTTGTAAATAATATAAAAAGTGAATCAGCCTCAGGAAAAGGACCATCATGATTAAACATGTGTTGGATAGAAAACTAATTTCAAGGAGATCGCTGACAAGCCCACAAAATTTATTGTTCTTAGTGGAATTTCACTTATTTTAAGTGCAGAAATTTTCAGAATAATTTTACCCATCTACACATGTTTGGATAACAACAAAAGATGTATCTGACATGTTCTAACTTATTTCTTAAAAAATATGATATGAAAGAAGAGAGTAGGTAATCGGAGCAACCCTGGTCTAACCTTAATAGTTCCACCGTAAACCATGATACTCGGCCGATTAAGTCGTCCCATTGCCATAATGGTGCCTGGCATCTGCAATTATACAAGTAATTTGCAACATTTGAGGACCTTAACAGAAGTAACACCATGACACAACTTTACCAAGGAAATTTATTGAAATGAAGGAAAGGGAATGTAGCACTATTGACTATTAGAAACCAAATACGCTAAAGAATGTATTTCATCAACTGAAAGAGAAATTGTGTACATATATATACACCTCTTCAAAGAAAAAGAACAAGGGTGCATTCCTTTCAAAGATCCTTCATTAGTTAAATGTAGAATTGCAGAATACGGCAAATTGAACAATTTAATGTGAAATAGCAATGCATACAATTTCCATGGATAGCCCCTTCTCCTTCATGTCTCCAGGTAAGAATACTTGTGTGTATAAACTTAAATTCATAAGGGAAGCAACCAGCAAGGACATTACTCGTCCTCATGTTATAACATCCAAATTGAAGCCTGAAAATCCTTGTTTCACAGTTGTCAAACTCACCAAAAAACTCTATCGAACTCTTCTGTTTAACTCTTCCCATTGCATTTCCTACAATTAAATCACCTATTTTTATTGGTGACTAAATGTTCCATGCTATACATTCAGAACAAGAGCTTTTTCTTTCTTTGAAAGCCAGACGGCAAAGAATGTGACAATCAAAAGCCACAAATGCTCGTTACTAATAGCCATGTACGTCTATATGAACAATTAAATACAGATGCAGAAATACACCCCAAAACATTTAAAAAGCTCACATACTGTTACAATAAAAAATGTAACATTTTAATAAAACGAGCAATGCTTCAACATTCCCCCAAAAGGACTCAATTTGTAATCTGAATGACAAAAACACAAAAAGTAAAGTAAAATGAATTAGCCAGAGCAAGATAGAGGGGCATTACATTTTTGTCACAACCAGGGATGGAAATATTCCCATCATACCACTGAGCAGCCATGACAGTCTCAATGCTATCAGCAATCAAATCCCTTGACTGCAAACTGTAGCACATGCCTCTGGTCCCCATTGAAATAGCATCACTAACACCAATGGTGTTGAATCTGAATCCCACCATTCCAGCCTCTCTAACACCTTCCCTAACCGCCTCAGCAAGCTTCAACAAATGCATATTACAAGTATTCCCCTCATACCACACTGAGGAAATGCCCACTTGGGGCTTATGCATGTCATCATCGGAGAGACCCACACCGTAAAGAATGGCCTGTGACCCCCCTTGAGACTTGGGTTCAGTGATTCTTGAGCTGTATTTGTTGAGTTTGGTGACGGTGGAGCTTTGGTTTGGTGGTGCAGCAGGCGATGTGGTGGTGGTGGTGGAGGAGGAGGAGGAGGCACGGATGGTGAAGGCGGGGGTAGTTTTGAGGTAGGGTGCATATGGGGGGAAGTGGGTTTTGAGGATGGTGTGAGGTATTGGTGGCGGGGACAGTAAGAAGGAGGATTGCATGGTGGCGGATGGCGGCGGCGGCGGCTCGGGTGGTAGGTTGTGGGGGGTTTAGGAGAGGGACTGGAAATGTTGATAAAAGCGTCGGCGACAATAATGCAACTTTTGAATACTTGAAACTTGAAAGATGTAACATCTGATTTTGATACCAATACTTGGCCCAATCTTGCCCAACGGCCAAAAAAAAATAGAAAAAGAAATAAAAGATAAAATATATGACATTTTCATTCTTAATCATAATCGCCCATTGTAATTAAACATTTGATGAAATCTACCATATTTCAATGATATTTATAGTCACCGACTGTATCGATCATCATACGTATCAGCTTGTTGTTTGATGCATTAGCTTGTTATTTGAGATAATAGAATTAAAGCAAATTAATGTTAAATAACAAGTTGTCACATATACTGAATACTGTATTTGATAACTACGAATAATATTACAAAAAAATTTCCACCATTACAAACAAAGTTAAACACCACATAAACCTAAATATTTCTGTCTTACAAAACCAACCCATACCCCTGGTTGCAACATCACCCCTCACTGTTGTAATTGAGACAATTTCTCTTAATCAATAGATAGGGAAAAAAATTCTAGTTCTTCCAGAGTATGGAATAGTTAATACCTTGTTATTGTTTAATTAACATGTGTATTAAATAATTGGGACTCACTATTTAATTGAGATCTAAACAAATATATGTCAATTAAATAGTGACAGGAAGAGGTGAATTTCATACTCTGAAAGTACTAGGAAAAAAAAACTGCATTAAATAGTGTACTCTATCTTGCAAGTTGGCTTGAGTTTGGTAGCTAAGCAAGCAATGACATAGTAATTCAAAATGAGTCGGTTGCTAGGTAGAGGTGGCAATCGAGTCGAGCGGCTCGTCGGTTCGGC
>CAIGRN010195820.1:0-14592 GCA_903798345.1 Fraxinus anomala | reverse complement strand
TTAGGCAAAAAATATAATATATTATGTCACTTTTTTATCTTCATAAAAAAGTGAAAAATATTAAAAAAAATGAAAAAAACTTAAAAGGTGGCAAAAAAAAACTCAAAAAAGTGACAAAATTTAAAAAAAAGTGATACAATATCACTTTTAAAAGTTTAGTGTCACTTTTTTATTAACAAATGACATACAATGTCCAACAATTACTTGCATAAAATTGATTCAATGCAAACACAATCATACAAACATAAATCCTCTTTACTGAGGAGGAAATTTTTTATTGACATCACAGTGAAATAACATATAATCAATAGACAATTTGTTTGAACTATCTTATAATTTGTCTTTCAAAACCCAAAATAAAGTCTAATTTTTTCTTCACAGATCATAACATGTCTCTCATAATAAACCAAGAAAATCCCACCTCTCTCATCTCTCTCTCAGCAACCTATGCATACACACTTTTGTATCCATCTCCTTCTCAAGCATTAAACACAAACAAAATGTATGCAGGTGCAATTATTTTCGATGAAGCCATCATCAACAAGAGAGGAAAATTAACCACAGAGGAATTGTATCTACATATACCTTCATTGGGCTTTTGAAGAATCCCCCCCTCTCCCCTTCAATAGTTGTGAGTGACCATTTTGTGCTGTGCAAAGTAGCTCTTATTTTTGCAATGACTATATGGCTCTTGTCCTTTGCTAAATCTCCTGAATTCGATCTCTGTTCTCAGCTTCTTCAGATTCTTTGGCACAAATTTCCTCAAGAAGAAACCCTTCATCCTTGGCCAATTTGAAGATGATTAAGGACAGTCTAAGCTCAACCACATTCGGAAACTTCTAACGCAGGTTGCCAAAAAACTGCGATATGTCATGCGCGGTGTGTTCGAACCAGTTGAGGAGGAAAAGTCAGGTGTGGGAGCTCAGAAACTGTCGGCATGTCTTCCACAAGCACTGTCTCGAGAAGGGGCTATCTTATGATGGCTGCCGATTAACATGTCCTCTTTGTTGGGCTTCTCTACAGCATCGTCGCTGCCGGAACCACCGCACTGGGCGGTGGAGCATATGCTCTATATTTATTCGGGGATGATGATGATCTGCTTCCTTGATCCTCCAATCATTCTCTCTCTTTTCGTTGAATAATGCTTTACGTTTTGGAACTTGAGATTTTGACGTATAATTTACGTTTGGAATTATTTAATAAGCTGAAAGTGTATTTTTCAATTTTGTTCCTTACGGGCCGTACTGGGCCTAATTTTTCCCACTTATTTAAGGGTCTAAAATATCGATATTTGGTAGTTCTTTTGACAAAATATATCATAAATTATTGTATTTTATGTTATATATACCCCTTTGATTCACAACATTTTTTTCATTCTCATTTTTCTACTCATTTTCAATTATACATTCTTCAATAAGATAATATTTTCCATCACATCAATAACTTTTCCTTATTTTTTAACCACATATTTGGAAGATGCTTTAAAGATTATTATGAGACAATTAGATGGAATTAAATTAAAAAATGAATGGAATATGGTCAAAATATTATCAAAATCAATTTCTAATTGCAAAAGTTATATTCCAGATTTTTAGTCGAATATTGACACCGATTTTTGACATAGTAAATGTCCGAATTGCAAAACTTCTATTCTAGAAAAGTTATATCCCTTTAAATTATATTTTCAACGCACTTTGAATGGCCTCAATCGGATATTGAGAGAGAAAGTTATAGTCAAATTATTGAATGCTGTGCAGTGACAAAAAATCCCTGCGCGAAATTCCTTATTTGATTGGAACTCTTTTGGAAATCAATTTGGACATTATTTTCAACCAATTTTCTACTCCTAAAAATACCTAACAGTAAAATACATATTAGAGACCTCTCATATACATATTATACTCAAATATTCATCTAGAGATGTCAACGAGCCGAGCCGGGAATTGAACTTTTTCCTCAGGCTCGATTCGAGTAAAAATGCTTCGAGCTTTTTTTTGCCGGAGCGGAATCGAGCCGAGCAAAAGTTCGGACAAAAAATTTAGGTTCGACTCGAGTTTTCGGCTCGGGCCTTAGCGAGCCGAGCCTAGGGCCTGGCGCGAGCCAGCTCAATTTTTTTAAAAAAATTCGTGATAAATCTAAAAGCTTTTTAAAGAATTTAAAATTTGTGTAATTTATACGTATTATAAATAATAATTAAAAATTAGCATATATAAAATATTACAATTAAAATTAAAGTAAAAAAATTAAAAAAAAAGAAGTGGCAAGTAAGTTTTCTTTTTTATTATTATTTTTTTAGGCTCACAGGCCGGCCCGAGCCACGAGCCGGCCCGGTTAGGATTTTTCCCAGGCCGAGCCTCAGCCGCCTAAGCCAACGAGCTATTTTACCATCCCTATTCATCAATTATTATCATCAAATGAGGAAAATTCATAGTTTTTGTGAGAAAATTGAATGAGACTTGTAATAATTCAATCAAGTGAATATTCAAACTTAATTTTTGGGCAAAGAAGAGAAGGTGCAAGTGGAGATTCATCAAGAAATCATTGAAAAGATTCGAAATTTCAAGATTAATCTTCATCTTCTTAATTTATCAAAAATTCGGGTTATGTCTTTTCACTTAAATATGATTTCTTGTAATTTCGATATGTTATGCTAGTTTTACACATGTTAGGATGAGATGAACTCTTGTTATGATATTTTTTGTTTTTAATTAATTATTTTGACTTTAATCTGTTTTAATTTGTGGATATTTATTCTCGTTTTTATCATTCGTTTCAATTGCTTGATCACCAATTGAATTGTTAGTTAATTTTATTGTTATCGGGAAATACAATAGGGTGTAAGCACAATATAATAAACATTGTAACGTTCGATAGATGATAGAGATATACATTTATGTTTTATATGATTTCAATAGGTATTCTAGCACTTATGAATGCATTTATCGTATTTGCTTCTTTCATCGAGAGATAGAAGTGTCACATGAGAAAAATAGATTTGATCACTATCGAGAGAGACTTTCAATTAAATTATGAACATTGACCAAGATGAATAATTTCAAATTGTCACTTTAATTGTTACACTAAAAATGAAATAATAAGAGAGATTCGACATATTAACAATGCATCTCACATATTTGAAAAACACATTTACTTACTTTCATTAATTTAATTGATAATTTAGATATTAATATAGAAAAAATCATAAAATTTATTTGCTATTCGATTAAAGTTTCAATTGATTTTAACTCGATAAAACACATAATCCTCGTGGATTCTACACTATATTCATCATTATATTACTTGATCATTATCCCGTGCAGTTGAGAGTTTTCAAATGATCATTGTACTGGAAATATAGCCACCCTTAAAAAATTAAAGATGCATTGACACATTGATCCACAAAATATAATTTACCTTTTAACATAAATTTACTTATAAGTAATTGTTAATGACTTGTTGCTTGGCAACCAAGGTAGTGAATAAATCTTATTAGCAGAAGAGCATCTGTATAATAGAATGAATATGAGCAGTCAACATATATATATATATATATCTAGAGTTATGTTGACTTCAGTTCGACCATGGTTCTTGAATCGTATAGAAACATTTGGTGAAAAGGAGTGTACATGAAGTTAAGATTCAAATCAAAACCCATTTATCCAACTAATTGCTTAAATTGACAGCATTTCCAGTGTCATCCTCTATATGAGCTGCCAAAATCCAATCTATCTTACATAAAACTAGACCCCATTATTGTTTGATGCTTCAACTCTCCACAAGTTTGAATAAAAGAATATGAACATATTGTGATAGAAACATTTCCTTATGGACCACTTTGCTAAGAATCTCCTTGGGAGGATCATTCGCCCACATCATTAACTGAAGATGCGTATCTTAGCAGTCATATATGCACCAGGGCGCTTCAACTCTACTGAAAATATCTGCCCAAGCATCCATCAGTTGTATGGTTTGAGATGAAAAATTTGGCAGCTTGGGCTGTAGGATCTCTTTTCTGCAGCTTGCTCAAACTTTTTGACTGCAGCTTCGTTCTCCTCTAAGCTCATCAGAACAAAAAATCGGATCCACCAAGTCGAGCTCCTCAACTTAGCCTATTAGAAAAGAAAAGAAAAGAAAAGAAAAGAAAAATGATAAAAAAAAGAGGTGAATTTACATAAATGATTGTATATTATGTCCACAGAATACAGAAGTGGAAACTCTAAACAAAAGATGGCAATAGAACATGTTAATGATAGCTGATGTGCATATTGTTATATATTAACATAAATGAGATGACCTACACTCAAACATATATTTCCAACATCATAACCAATTAGGTTTACAACGAAACCTAGAAACCAATCATTAATCCTATTGGAGTACCTATATAGAATAGATCTCAACAGAAAATTGAAGAGTAATACAGGAAGTGGATTGAGTTCAGTAGTTCCCGATATAAAATTATACTATGGAGATAGTAATATGTAGAAGACAAAATTGTTTCAAGACTCTGTGTATGTGGGCATTAGTTTAAGAAAAATCAAGCAATCATACATTTAGCCCTTGTTTGGTATTGATTTTAATCTAAGTCAAAGTCATCAATCAAATTTAACCACATATTTTATGGGATCCACAATTTTTCATCCACATACTTCATCAGTTTTTATCAAAATCTACTAAAAATTGGATTTTAATCCCCACCAAACATGGGCTTAATATGTTTCTAGAGTGGATCAACTATAACAATTTACAGTTTTGGACAAGGCTTATTTCCCAAATGCTGGCTCTACAAGCATAATTAGAGTTTACTGAATGAATGTCACAATCAACACACAAAATAGAGTAAAGATACTATTTCTTGTTTTCCATTTGTGATTTTACAAAGATTTTATTCTTAGCTACATGAAATCAAAGTGATGGTTTTTGTTAAAATAAAAGATGAAGAAGGGAGAATAGTAAAAAGTGATGGTTTTTGTTAACATAAAAGATGAAGAAGGGAGAATAGTAAAAAGTAAATATGCAATAAGATAAGGCACTTACCAACCGACCAAATTTGGATTTATCAAAAACTTTAGATCTGCGATGATGCGGAATACCTACAAGTTTACACATGGAAGAAAATCAAAGATGCCATTAATAAATGAGATAAAAAAATCTCAACAACTCACTTTTGATATAAAGTGTTACAGACAACTCAAATCTTCCAGTAATTCAGTGCAGCAGGACAGGAATTTTAAAAACTGCTTGTTTAAGGGAATTTTATATCTTACATATTGTCCGTTTTGGGTGGACCTATATCTACTTACCCTCTCACGGCTTTCTATCGTGTCTCCCGAGATTCGAACTCAAGACTTCTGTCTAACGAAACTTAAGTTGAATCCCGGTGCAAATTTGGCAACTTGTCCAATTGGTACCAGTTGCCCAATTGGTACCAAGATTCAACTTAAGTTTCTAATTAGGCAAAGGTCTTAAGTTCGAATTCTGGGGGATGCGATAAAAAGTTGTGAAAGAGTAAATGGACTAGGCCCATCTAAAGCGAATAGTACATAAGATATAATGGAGGTCGGGTCGTTATAGAGGACGTAGTCTTACATTGAGGCAACCTATATAAATTTTGGGCGTTCGTGACTATTTATTTTTCTTTCTTCAAATTGATTGCTCTGTGGAATATAATTCTCAACAATTTTTTCTCCTACATAAAAGGTAAAACCTAAGAGAATTTATCACATGTACTTCCGAAAAATGCCAAGTTTGGTTAAGACTCTCTGCCAATGCTCCTAGAACAATAATACTTCTTAGTAGTACTTGGATTTAGTGCAAACATAAGCACAACTACCTATCCATGCTACAATGTCAGAGATAATCCCAGAGCTCTGTTTTGCAAGTTGATGTAGCAGTAAAGGTTAAAGCAAGACTTAGATCCCTAACTTGTATGGCACTCACGTAGGGGTTCAATTATTTTTCGTAAATCGTCACGTTCCATTTAAACTTGTGAATGAACATAGGGTACTATCTAAAACTTGAACCATGCAGGGGATGTCATCAGTTTGGTTTCTTTTCTGCATAATTAATTAACCAAATAATAGCCCCTAATGATTAGTTTGCACGAAAAAGGGATGCATTTTGTTGATAATATTCTTGATGTGGTCCTTTTCAATCTTTAACAACAGTTCTTCAGATGCTTGTTCTTTTTTACATATACAAGAATTCTCAAGATTTAACAGAGTTGCTTCACAGATGAGCACAAATTCTAAAATTATTTTCCACCTCAAATTTATTTATTATCTTCTTGAAAGGAGAGGATCAAATAACTCAAAAAAATATGATAGCATGAGTACTATATAGAAATCAGAAATTAAGTCAGAGGTAAACTTCCTTTGGAGAAAAATTAGAGGTAACTAGGGTTTGCAGGTCTAGAACATATTAAGCAAAAAATAATTAAGCAACAAAATAAGTACATGATAATTGACATGCAAGAAGTATATCATAGAAAATTAATTTTAAAAGGGAATTCATGAACAAGTAACATTAAATGTTGATAACTTTTCTTACCTGTGAAAATGACTAGTCCATCAGCCGATACCCTTGCCAACTCAGGAAGGGTCTTGTTGAGATATTTAGGAGACAAGTAATCCAATGAATCTGAGGTGATAACTAGAGAAAATGATTTCGGCCTGTAGGGAAGAGGAAACTTGATATCAACCACACGAACAATGCCTTTGTGCACCAAACTCTTGCATGTACCATCAGCATCCTCTATATCATATGGTTCCACTCCCCAAGCTTCAGTGTCCTCCTCTTTTGACAGCTGGGAAACCACAGAACAAGTGTCTGGACCAACATGCAACACCTTATGCATGCTGTCACCATATGCTTTTCTTAAAATTGGAATAGCACGTTGAACATCTAAAGTACATGAAAAGTCACCTGTGTATGTAACAGAAGTGAAGAACAATTAATTAAATGGCAACATGCCCATCAATGACTTATCAGTTTGTTTGTGATACACTAATTAAAAATGTTGAGAAATGCAAGCAGTAATATAACTTACAAGTTACAATAGTTGCATGACCTTTGCCATGACAGACATTTTCATTAAATCTTTATCACAGGCATCTCCTAGTATACAATATGGATAAGAATCGACTACGTTTTATTTTATTGAGATATGGAGATATGACAAAATATTAGGTTTTCCCGACACCATAAGCAAGCTCAAGGCATTTGGTTTCAAACCTGCTAACCATTATCCATGCTGATCAACTGCTTTGCTCAGGATATTACTGCCTTTGGAGTGATTGATACCTTTGCCCTGTATGTTTACATTATTAAAAATAATCCCTATTGTTCTGTTGACAGTGTTTGCTAGTAGTGTCACCACCCCACATTAATCGACTTTCATTAGAAACCACAGATCAGCATTGTGTTGAATGGACAACTTAGGCTAGCTGGACCAAATTAACCAAATCCCAAAGAGATTCTTTCTTGAGCCTCTCATGTCAAAAGGGCTGTTTGTACTTGGATCGTGAGGTATTTCATTGTATCAAGCTAATGCTTATAGGTTATGATACACCGCATGAAACCGTTTATATCCATTAAACTTCAATAAGTTCTATTAAACACATTGTTTGCTTTTTGTAACGACAAAATCTTATTAAACACATTGTTTGCTTTTTGTAATGACAAAATCTTAACGTGTACATATTGTCCATTTTGAGAGAGTCTGTACCCATTTTACTTTTTACGAATTTCTACCACGTCTCATAAGATGCAAACCCAATGCATCTATCTTATATGAGACTTCAATCGAATTCTAGTACCAATTGATCAACTCACCCTGGACATTAAATTGGAAAATATAGAGGGTCGAGGGTCAAAACGTTCAACCAGGCCCAAGCGAAAATTAAAAGTAAATGATTAAATTATATATATATATATATATATATATATATATATATATATATATATAAGTATAAAAAAATTAAGAAAAATAAACTTTTACGTTACTTAGCCTATGTTTGGCTCATATATATAAACTGTGTATAAACAATGAAGCCATTTTTTATATACATATTTCGAGTGACCTACAAATACTATCCACTTATCCACCACTCATTTTTATCTATTTATAATTTAAATCCTTTATAAACAATTCTCAAACATGCTTTTATTTCAATAACAATTAAAAAATTACTACGTTGAAAATTTTCACTCTCTCAATTGTAGTATCACGTTGCTTTTAATAGTAGTGAAAGCATTCCCTAAAATAACCCATCCATGCACGTATCTTTTGGCTTTCTACCTTCCATCTTCTCTCTCATGAAAAATCCATACATGCATGTAACTTTCTCACTCCATCATTCATCTCTAAATTTCAATTCAATTAAAATCCCACAACCCAACGGTCTCAACCTAGATAAAATCTCACAGATGTCTGTGATCCCCAAATTCTTCCTCTTCTTCACATTTAATCACCTCAATTTCATTTTAATTACTTTAAGTACGTATGAAAATATCATCTTGTAGGATGAATAAAATTGTTTATTTGAGATATTTGGTGTGTTGAACTCCTTCAAGAATTTCTTTTTGAGGTTTTTGTTTTTACTTTTGAAACATGGAACTGCACAAACCATGTCCGGTTCACCAGGTTTCAGGTTAAACTAGCTAGCAAAAGTTTCTCTACCGGTTTTCCTATCTCCGGTTCATACCATGCAAACTGACCAGTTTTCAGTCAGCTTCCTGGTTTTCCGATTGAACCGGACTGGCAGGTTTCCAGAATATTGGTTAAACAGAGGGGAAAGAGAAGATAATTGATACACGATGTTAAAGAATTCTCCTTTAGCAAATTTTTCTTTTTTCTGGATGTTAGCGTTGGTGGGGAGTGAGGGCGCTAGCAGAAATCAAGTTTAGCATGATAAAAAAGCCAACCCACAAATTTCAAATACAAAATAATACTGCAAAATGTCTACAGACTACCACATCGATGTTTGATGTTAGTCTCTCATCAACTAATTTATTCTATACTATTTTGTGCAATCAATGTAAAGCAAGTCATAAGCCTAAAGATCACTGAAGCCAACAAAATCTATTCATGGAAGACAATGGAAAATAACAATCAACTATGATGATTGAAATAAAAACAATAAACTGCTTATTTACTGAGTGCAATATTTCCTACTGCCAAAATCTGCCCTTCCAAAATCACACCGATTTGCAATCGGCTGTCTAAGAACCTCTTCAACATATCTAATGAGAGTATATAACAGGAAGTCAAAAGGAAGTAAAAACATTTCAACCAGCATGATCACAAACCTGTCTCAGAACTAAGAGCAGTGATCATATTCGATGAAGGCAATTTCAGTTATATAAAGTTCTATTAGCCTGCGCCAATTATTTGTGGATATGAAAGAATTAAGATGACGGATATCTTCGCGATGATTCCAAAACTTATCAGAATTGGTCAAATGATAGCTACTTTAGATTATGATATGGATCCACAATTGACAAACTTGTGATAATCAATTACTCCAAGTGATCTAAAGAATGTGCTGGCACAACAACTAAATTCAAATTATAATTATCTTCTTGTCATAAGGCCACCCAATATAAAAAACATAGTATTTACATCGAAAGAAATCAAGCATAATTACCTTCAACCCGACTGACAGCTCCCTTGTTTAGGGCATAACTACCTATAAGACAAATATATCACACTAGTCAGAGCAAAAGTAAATATCAAATTTGTCGCTTGAGAATAAAAATATACTATTTTACTAAGCAAATATGTAACCAGAAAGGTGGACATGATTCTGCATCCAAGCGAATCGTCTAGGATCTTTTATTTATTATATTAAATCTAGTGAAACATGGAGATTTCTCTAAAAGCCCCTTTTGCTGTCAAAGTGAAAAACAGTGCCTGTTTCAGACATCAAATGTCTAGTGTGCCCTCGTTTAAGAAGAATTTTTTTTCTATTCAAATTTTCCTAACCTTCCTGTCCCTACCCTACCCTACGCCACCTACCCCACCCCACCCCATCCACCACACTCTTACCACTGCCTCTGTTGTTCTCTTCCACAGCCCCTCCCTTCTTCATCCTCTTCCCTTCCACCGACTCCCCTTCCCAGACTGAACTCTTTTCAAAATGTATTATTAACGATATCTAGCATCTACAAGTGAAGTTCTCTTTGCATTAGTCAAATTTAGATCCCAACATGGTCTGTGCATTTCTGCTCCTCGTCTTGTACATTTTCATCTCAGTAGGTGAGTACTTTTAAGGCCTTAATCATACATACTTAGTTCAATGTGAAATTAGAAATGGATTCTAATTTATAATTGGATATGAAGATAATGTTCAATATTTTTGTGATACTCCTGATTGGGTTCCAGTGGCATTCATATGAGATATCATAAGTTTTTACCTGCTTTTTCGACTGCCCATCTTTTCATTGATTAATCCAATGAAATCATTCACCTTAATTTTACAAATTATGTTTCTTTTTGGCAATGTTTAGCCATCTTCAATTATTTATTTTACTCTGATAGACTAATCTTCCATCAGCAGTACGGCAAATAAATAAAAGTTATTACTTCTCCAAATCATTAATGAAGATCTATATATTGTCAATTTTTAGTAGTATTTGAAATAGTTCTAGTTCTTTCCTAAATAATTCTCATTTGTATTGAACCTTAGATCGAAAAGTCATTGACCAGAACTAATGTCACGCTATTTAATTTTTGTAGTTTCTTTGTTAAGTTTATTGAGTTTATTGAGCTTATATATTAATTATCATCAAGTGGGGAAGAATTAAAGGAAATGCAAATAATTATGGAAGCAACCCAGAGAGAAAAGAATTCGAGTTGCATTAGATATTACTTGTTCTGCCTTAATCAATTGAAAGTAGTGCAAACTATACTTCTAATCCTTTAGGAACAGTTAATACAGACTAAAGGAATCATTCTATTGAAAGTTTCACCATTGAACAAATTAATAATATAATTCATGTGTCAAAAGTAGAAATGAAGACTAACCTTGGCCTCCATATAAATAGACTAAAACTAGGAATGCTCCCTGAAAAGTTTCGAATAAAGTATATAATTAGAACTTGTTCATTCTTCTTAAGCCGAATACGTTTCACATAAACTCCATCAAGATTTTCGAATAAAAGGGTAATGTTACTCTGTCTATTAAAATCTCATTATAGCTGCCGAAGCAATATTATTATATCCATGTTTCTAAGATCTTAAGCTTTTTAGACCATTTTTCAGACAAGAGTCCTGGCTTCAAGCATCGCAGCCACCCACTTTAATAAAGTGTGCATGAGTCACACTGGCGGAAAAAATGAATCCTGCATACTTCTAAAGGGTGTGACAATGATAATATTTAAATCAGCTTAAGCTCTTCGATTAAGTGCTTCAACAATATCAAATGTGTAAAAAACGAGAAACATACCAGAAGGATGAGACCTAATGATAAATAAGGGGGAGAGCGGGATCTCGAATAAAGGGAAGATGAAAATGGAGCTGTCCCACTCTCTGATATTCTTCGAGACGGATTTATTGGCCTCCTTGACATTGCCAATATTCCAACACAACTAATCACTGGGTATAATAACAAATCAATCACTAATTTACGCATTCAAGAATCAATTGAAAGAAAAATAAAGTACCCAAAGTTCAGTGTTGATGATTGATCTATAATAGTACCTGCGAAGAGTGATGCTTTGCAGGCCACCTGAAACCTCGTAGTACCTTGTTATTCTTGGGATGAATGTACGAATGAATAACTGAATGTGGATCTGTATCTATCTTCAACAAATGTGTCTTTTCATTCCGAATTTTAAGGATTTTAGGACTCAAATTGGAGTGTGAGGAAAGAGCAAAATGGTAAATTGGCGCGTTGAGTCGGCTGTAGTCCAACGAGCTGGGCTCTCAGTTGGGTCATAATGGGAAGGGTAGACCCGGAAAAGCCCGAAAAGGGCCCTATATTCACCCGGCCCGGGTCCAGATGAGCCGGCCATCAGCCTCGGCTCTCGAAATGGAAAAAAGAATTTGAAATAATCCAACCAAACAAAAATCGATCGGTTCAATCCGATTTGATTTGGTTCGATTCTGTTTAAATTTTAAATGGGTCTGGTTCCTCAAATAATATCATCTGGTTTTGGTACGATTCCCATTTTAGTACTCAAGCCCAAGAATTAAAAATTGATTCTGATCTGACTGTTTTTTTAAAATAATTATTTTCTTTTTTTAATTATGTGAATGATTTTTGTCTTGACAGAATATTTTTACTTGATGTTTGCATTGAATGAGTTAAATTAATGTAAAATTAACATATACTATGTTGTTCTTTCGGTCCTAACCTAGCTAGTTTTTTGTGATGAAACTTCATAAAACTAAAAAACTTAATTACTTAATTGACAAGATTCTTTGTCAAATTATCAAGAAAATTAATAATGCAGAAAGAACGTAACTTAAGCCCTGTTTGAATTGCCAAATTTTCCATGGAAGATGGAAATTATCCCACCATTTTTCATTTTTAGCATGTTTGATAGGAAATATTTTCTTGGCAATTGCTTTTCTTATTTCTGGTCATGTGACTCTTTATTCTACAAAAGATGAAAAATTGAAATTCCTATGGGTGAGCTGGTTTTTAGTTTTCTTGGTAAGGGAGAAAAAATAATTGTTTTTGCTTTTTCTATTCCCAAATCAGTTCTTATCGCAAAGTAAATTATTATTCTTTACACTATTCAATTTTAAATCATTCTTTCGTCTTCGTTGCATTGGTTGCTGGTTACTTGGAGATTAAAAAAATTCTTACAAATGGCTATCAAACAGCAATAGTTGGAAAAAAATTATAATTTTCATGAAAATTAAAGCCAATCGAACACCGAAAGATGGAAAATTTCAACATTTTTCAGGTGAAAAATTATACCAATCAAATGCAATTAATTGACAATTCTCAGTAAAACAAATTTTAGGCAATTTAATTCCCTGAAATCGTTTTCTTTCCATCCAAATTCTATTCTTGATTATTGGTTTTTTTTTCTTGAATTCTTGATCTTGATTTTGGCTTCTTACCCCCATAATCTTGATTGTCTCATTCTTCAATTTAATTGCTCCAATCATTTTTCTTGATTCTCGATTGTGAATTTTGAATCTTCCTCTTTAATATGCTTTCTTGATTAATTCTTGTGTTGATTGGAAGACACAAAGAATAAGAAGTTGCATATGAATTAGGAACTATAACCTTATTTATAATTTCCATATATATTTGGTCCATCATCAAATACAAATTTAATGGATCTGATCTCTATATATATAATTGGTCCATGCTTTATTTAGATGCTCTTAACCCAACAATTTAATTCTTTATTAGATCACTTTAATTGGGCTCAACTTTAAGATAGTTTTATACACAATTAATTATAGAGAAAATTACCAAGAAACCTACTTTTAAAGGTTAATTTTCAAAAAACAGGTAAATTAATTTTTATTTCACAAATCAGGTGTTAATTAAATTTTAATAATTATAATTAATAAAAATTAACTTAAACATAATCTCTACCCACCCACCCACGCACAATTCTTTTCAAAATCCCCAAATAAATCTCATCTCACTGCTCATTCTCTCTCTCTCTCTCTCTCTCTCTCACCCACCCACCATTTCATCCAACCCGACGCCTCCGGCAGCTGCGACATACAAATGGCGCACATAAGGCTCGCCCAATCGGCCGTCTTCCAAACGAGAATTTGCTCAAGTAGAATTCGAGAATGCTCACGCCTAACCTCCATATATCACCGGCATACCAGTCGTACTGACCCTGATTCAGATCTGTGTAACTATATTGATTCTTTCTGGGCTCATGTAAGCAATAGTGCCCACGGATGAATTGACGGTGGTGCTTGCAACAACAGTAAGTCCATGGACAATGGTATGGCTGTGCGTGGGTTCTACAGCAGCAGCACAATCGTGCCTGATTTTTGGGGTGATGTTTCATTTTCGATCTATAGATTTTAGTGGCCTCACGGTGGTGCTTGCAACAGGGGTAAGTCCATGGGTGTGAAAGTTTTGCTGCAACGGCGCAATTGTGCCTTTTTTTAGCCGTGATGTTTCATTTTCGATTTATAAATTTTGGGGCTGGTTTTGCAAATTGTGATACAAGTAGTTGTGGTGTTGATGGTAGTAATGAGATTATTGTGGTAACAGCGGTGTACAGGTAGTTGTGGTGTTGATGGTAGTAATGAGATTATTGTGGTAATAGCGGTGGTGGTCATTGTCTCATTGAGAATTCCGACATTCTTTTCTGTCTAAATTCATGAGAATAATGCCAAAGCTAAAATTTCACAAAATCTTCCTATTCAAACCTAATTTTGAATCAATTGATTTTTAGGGAAAATGATGAAGATTGATTTTAGTGGCTTCGTGGCCTCAGCCCCGCTTTGTGGCAACACGGATGAATTGCGCAATGAGATTTCGATGAAATATGTATTTATTGTGACTGGCTGTGATCGATTGTAACTCGTTGTAACCAATTGTTACCGATTGTGACTTGAGATTTATCTTGGTCATAGATAGTCACATTCAATACAAATTT
>CAIGRN010195783.1:0-13524 GCA_903798345.1 Fraxinus anomala | reverse complement strand
TCTCTTGGAGATGCTCTTACTCATTTCAATATCGTATTTGTGGGTTTTACTCTTCAACATCCGCAAACTTTCGGATTATATAGAATTTGGAAAATATAAATTAATAGGACTAATTCGGTCACCCCTGAAACGGGCCCTTAATTTTAGCCATATTAAGCCCCTGTTGGGTATTGATTTTAATTTAAATCAAAGTCAAACAATCAATATAAATCACATATTTCATTGATCCCACAATTTTTCAACCACACATTCTATCAACTTTTATCAAAATCCACTAAAAATCTATTTTTAATCTCCACGAAACAAGGGCTAAATTACGAGAAAATTACCTTTTAACCCTTCCTTCTAAATTTCAATTTCAAAAATCAAGTTCAATTATTCTTTTTCAATATTCAGGTGATAATTATATTTGTTTTAAAAAATAAATCTCTCGACTAATAGAAATGGCGTGGTTTGTGCTAAGAAAATAACATGACCGTAGTGACAGTGGAGATGGTGGTGGTGGTGACGACGCTAAATCTATGATTTGTGCATGCCTGTCTGGTTGGTTGGAGATAGATGTTCGGGTGTATTTGAGATGGTGGTGATGGTTGTTGATCTGAGGTGACACCGTCGTTTTTGTATGGTGCCAACGATGCTGGAGTGAGGTGGGAAGGTGGAGTAATTTGAGACCATTTAATGGGATAATTGTGATCAATTAATTTGATAATTTGTAATCGCTAAATATGTTGTAATCTATTAAAATGTGTGATTTGTAACTAAATTTGCAATTATGATCCACGTATGTCTTTGCAATTGTGACGTTATGTGTTTTGTAATTAATATGTAATTGTGACCATAAATTATATATTACCGTGACTTTAACCTATTCAATTATCTATTTAATTAATACCAATTATTTCTGAAAGAAATCGACAAGTTTGAAATTGTATCTTTAAATGTTGGTAATTATTTATTTTTCCAAGAAATTATTTCCACAAACAACTCTCTAGTTTGAACATACATATCTAATATGTCAATGAAACTGGGTTTAATCGGCCCATTTTATCTCTATTTACTCAAAATAGGCCCACAATGTTAGTTGTGAACCATAAATTACGAAGCTACTGTTTTGGTCAACATTCCATAAAAGTTTTCTTTGTTGTATATTGAACTAATACATAAAAGAAAGAAAAAAATTCAATAGACTTTATTTTTTACATATGATAAAACTAATTGGGCTTGGTTGCCTCGAGCTAAAGCCCAGGGCTGACCCTTATCTAACGCCCCGACAAACTAATAGTATTCATTGCTCTGTTCGTTAAGGTGGAAATGCATTTTGTTTGAAGTGAAATAGTGTTGACATTCCTTTCGTACAACAAGTTTGACATTTCTTGATGCGTCAAAATCATGGGTATTGATTTGAAAAAATGTTATTCAAATCAATAGCTATGATTTTGATACATCATAAATGTCAAGCTTAATGTATAAAACGAAGAATAATACTATTTGCATACGCTCACTTCCGTAGTCGTCCAACATGGCATGCATATGAAAGTTAGTGATTTGATGTATGCTGTCATATTTATGCCATCCACGTAGAACGACTGCAAATAAATTGTTCTAAAATGAATGTACATGTAGTAGCTTTGTTCTTTTTATACGATTCCATTTATTTATTTTTAATATGTCCTTGGCCAATTAATTGAGTCGTTAGTTATGTCCGTAATCTGTACGTACATGTGGCACAACTCCCTTCTTCCCACAATTAAGCCGGAAATGGTGGCATCCAATCTACCATTTTCAATTCAACATTAATGGTTTTGTCAATGCAGAGACAGCACAATCCCATTATTCGTTACAATACAAGGGCATATAAAGTCGTGCACGAAATATTAAAAAGAAACATGTTTATTAACGTATAATTCCTATTTAGTGGAGATTAAAATAAGAATTTTAACGAATTTTGATAAAATTTGATGAAATATATGATTAAAAATTATGAATTCCACAAAATATGTCGTTATAATTAATTGTTAAATTTGTCTTAGATTAAAATCTAAATTTTAATTCCTATGAAACATAGACTTAATTGAGTAATTTATCCAATCCTTTATAGTTTGAAGAAAAACTCCCGTTCTACTCATCAAGCTTGTCTATTATATACACGAGACCATTGTTCATAGCGAGCCAAGCTATAAAGGAAGCGAGACATCTATTGATTACAAATTTATAGTAGGAGATTTTGCATAGATGTCACAAAATTTGAAAGTACACCAAAATTTATTACTTTTTCAAATGGTGCTCAAAAATATCATTTAACTTAGTGCTTGTTTAGGAGGCTTTTAAATTATAATTTTATTTTGTCAAACATATTTTCTATATATATATATATATAGGATTCATAACTACTATTCATTTTTTATCTTGAAATTCTAATTAACTTAATTATGAGTTTTGACCCCCAAAAAAAAAAAAAAAAAAAAAAATTTAATTGTGGGCATTAATTTTTATACTAAAAAATTTAACAGGGTCGAATTTCCGAACTTTGATAAGTTAAAATATTAGTTTCTTTAGATTAATTGTGATATTTCTATTATTTAATTAATATTAAATTGATTTTTAAACTTAAATATTTGATTTATATAAGTAATTGCGATATTTCTTTTGATCTTCTAATAGGTATCGACATTGAATGTGAGACAGTAACAAATTAATGCTCATGCACAAGACACCAACTTGTAAAAGTTAAAAATATTTTAAAAAAAAAATTCAGGAAAAAATTAAAATAAGAGAAAAAATTCAAGAAGAAAATAACATATTAGAGGTGGACTTAAAAATATAAAATTGAAATATACTTATCCCAGTAATTTTCCAAAAGAATAGCTCCCAATGTACAGTTATATGGCTACGTCATAACCTTTATATTTCAATGCAAAATACAAGCACTACTAGAAAATGCGGCTTCAACGATTGTTGTCCTTTGTGTCGGTTTATGTACAAAAATACTTAAAATCTTATTAAAAATACCTTTTTATTAAAAAATATAGTAGGTGTCTATTTTTGTCCTTTGTGTCGGTTTAAGTACAAAAAACTGTATCAGATTTTGTTTTTTCACACAAATTTATCCTTTTGTTTCTCCTTGTTTGTTGAAATTGAATTGGGAATTTTTTTTTTTAAAAAAAAAGAATGTCATGTTGGATTTTGGAATTTTGTTTGTCTATTTGACTTGTGGTCGTTCAACTAATTTAGGGTTTGACCTCAAACCCACCTCCATTCACTTGATTATTTTGCAACCGTCTACTGTTTAATTAATGATCTACGATTATTATGTCCATACTAATTAGTTAATCAATCATGCTTCGTGTCATTTGATAATTAAAAAGGAAAAAAACAGTTTTCCGTCAGACTTTTTTTTCAAAACAAAGTCAATGTTAAGCATGTACACTTTTGAGTATATAATCATAGATATATTTGCATAGTACGTCGATATTTTCTTACTGACAACATAATGAGTTGATTGCCACCAGTACGAGGCGGCAAATCAAAAAAAAAGAGACAAGATTGGAGGGTGAATCTTCATCAACTTGAAGACAATGATAATGATGGGATACAAGTTAGATTGGATGAATGCGAACCATCAAGAAGCTCAAAAACATCACCGTATAAATTAAAAGTACTAGGAGCTTGTGAAGTGGAACATCAAGACATTACGGGGTGTTAGGAAGTTGCATATTGGACATGCGGATTAGTCTAATTTTATTCGTTCCGTTGATTATTCAATTCTAGCTTTTATTTCAAGTGAGGATATTTCCTGCACTAACGATCGTAGGGGTTTTCTCTTACTCTTTTGGTATATAAACTCTTATTTGATTTTAATAAAAAAACCTTGTGTTTCTCAACCTATATTTGATCTTATTCTGGTATTCTTCGAATTCATGATTTAGATTAACGTGTTATTAATCATTAAAGATTGTGTTGCATCAATATTCAACACTACGTTAATGGTAACATTGGTACTTATATTTGCATCAGTTGTGGAATAAAATAGAAGAAAATTAGTAACGCTTTCTGTATACTATGTATATTTCTTTTATACAATTTACAATCTCAAATATAGTCAAGTCAGATATTTCATATAAGAATGTCTTTGTTATTAATTTTATAATTATTGAAAGTAGCTTTCATGTCGTCTTGATGATTTTGCTTGGTAGAAAAGAGATTCGATCCGAGTTAAATTAGGCTAAAAATAAATAATAAAAATTAAGTTTGGACCAATGTGCAATGATTGTCTTTGTTTATTCTCATTATTTTCAAAATATATATTATTTTCTTCTTTTCAATCACTTATTTTTCAATAAAATAACATTATACGTAAATTCATAACTTTTTTTATTTTTTAATTATATATTTTTTATCAATTTATTATTTCAAAATACACTCTTACTTATGAATGGGGCTCCGTGCTCGAACATGCACTAAGTGATTTGGTAGTAAACATGCCTAACGGTTGTAAGTGAAAAGCACGCTGTAATTATGAAGGTTTTGCTAGGCTAGTCCCCACACGCTTGCATAATTAAGAATTTGAAATTTGGAATAATATGATTGGATCTTTAATTTGACTTTAGCCCTGCGAAGTTTTGATGAAAAAGAAACAAAAAAAATAAAAGGAGAAGTGGGAAGCACATGGAGGAGTTGACGCATGAAATCAAGATTCACCATTGATGTGACATTCCTCACTTTTCATTACATTCCATCTCGAATCATCCGTACTCCTGGCGGGAAAGGGTTTTGGTGGCAATTGGAGAAAAAATTTGAAGGTTAAAAGTAAATTGAACATCACATTTCTATATCATACTTAACACCGATTCTATGTGATAGATGGATCCCATTTGTCTCGAGGGCCAGCTAGAGAAAAAGTTCAAAAAGTAAAGTAAATTGTACATCACATTTCTATATCATGCTTAGCACTAACTCTCTGTGATAGATGGGCCCCCATCTGTTTTGGGAGCATGTCCCCCGTGGTCTTGTACATATATTTTATTCGGAAAATTATAGAGATCCTATTTGATGTTTTTGATAATTTACTTTGTAAAAATTACACGAACTCGAAACTTCTATTGTTTCAGATTTTGAATATGCATATTTATAATGAAGTTTATGACAATTTTGGAGGCGTCTCTCCATTCTGAAAAATTATACAAACTTTCCTTATTTCTTGTTTTTATATAATCTATAACTTACCTCAACCGCTTCTCTTTCACATAATAGTATATAATAATATAATACATCAAATACAATTTTAATATTTCTAAATGAATCAACATTAAAGTATTGTTTATACTATTGATTTCTTGAAAATACACCAACTGATACTATTGTTTAATGATAAAAGTGTCATTGAGATCTAATTTTAACTTGTAATCAAGATGTTTTTCTCTTTTTCAAACTTAAATTTATCAATAAGCATAATAAATATGGAAAATATAATGATGATAATAGATTAATTTATGAAATCTAATATGTATTTATTTCAAATATATTTTGCATCTAAGTCATTATATACTTTGATTTGACAACTCCATCTTCACGATTGCTGTTTTCATCATGATCAATATAGATTATATAATTTCGAACCAATTTTTGTACTCAATTATCAAAATTTTCCCTCATAATCACTTCTTATTCGTTGATATCTTCACTAAACACGATATCAATTTCAATTTAAATCAAAGAAATCAAACATTTAAAAACATATTTAGCCCCAGCTTGTTTGTCATTTTTAGAAAAAATAAGACTGATGATCACCCCACTTAACCCTTTTTCTTTTACTGACATCTCACATTTTCAATGAATTGCAGGTTGCCAACGGTGAAAAAAACTCATTATAATATGGACAAAAAGGCAAACAAACGAGGGCTTTGTGAGTTAGAGAAGGTTGTCTCACTTACTATTGGTGTAATGGCATATTATGAATTGATAAGATGAAAGTTTTATGAAAGTTATGATAAATATATCCTAAATTTTGTGGCTTTTCTCGTTCGATTCAATTTCACGAAGAATTAATTTCTGAGTATTTTTTTTATTGAATAAGATATTTTATGTAAATTAACAAGTTTGATAAAATCTTAATTTGTACTTTAGGTAAACAATAGCGTCTTTACTTGCACGAACTAACTTAAAAAATTAGGAAAGTACATGATTTCATTTGATTCGGGTTCCAAGATAATCGAACTGAACCATGAACCAATTATTTTTTTCGATAATGGAAACAATAGTTTTTTTAAGACATGAAATCAAATCGAAACCGAACCATTTGGTTCAGATCTATTACTTAAATTTTTAAATGATAAAAGCAAATTAAAATATATCATTATATCCATAAACTAGTAATATATACTTAAATAAAAAAAATAAACATCACACATTCAAGTATAGGAGTGCAAGCATGTGTCTGATTCCGATTGAGTTTGGTTCTTGATTCCGATTCTTGTTTTTAGGATCAGAACTAAATGGTTATCGATTCTAATAACCAAAATCATTATACTTTTTTATCGTTCGATTCGATTTGGTTTTAATATGGTTTAATTTGGTCTGATAATTGTATTATTAATATTGCCAAAGATCACTCATTCGAATTGTATTTACTTTTGATCATATTTCATATAGAATGTTTGGTACTAGTGGAAGACATTTGCGAACACAAATGTGAAGACGGAAAGTCGCAATAATTTTGTTAATTTGCTCATATGGGTCGCGCGTGTGGCTCGAGATATGCATGCGACTGCAGGACCCACTTCATTTGCATGGTTTGTGGCCCTTTAATTGCGGAATCTAAATGGAACCCGCCCAAAAAGTCCGAAAGTTCTACCCTCCACGTTGGGTTAAATGCAACGCACATCACTCAACTTTAAATGGTGTTTCATCTTGATCACTCATCTTCAATTTGACATAATTAGACCATTTAACTTCAATTAACTTTCAAATACGGTGACTTACTATCTCCAATTTATAACGTTAGGTCTTAACTAATGGATGTATTTTTAGTTCATACGAATTTGTTTTAAAAGAATGGGCGATGTCACACATAACACGTCAATCTTTTGCTTGTTTTAAGAATAATGATATATAATATCATTGATACTATAATATCGATTTAAGTGACACTGCGTGGATTGTACATTTATTTAGTGGTAATGGATGCAATGACTAGATTTTTAAAGTAAATCGAAATTAGATAACCCGATTGCACCATATTAAAGATTAGTGGCTAGATCGACGCAATGAGTAGCTCGAATGCAACTTTTTCTCAGAGTTGAATGACACGTCATGCATTTAATCCCTTTACGTTGGATACCAGTTTCATTATAGTGTCCTCTAGTTGGGCTCAACTTCAGCTTAATTGCTTGTCCCCACCATGCCAAAAACAAAGGGAAAAGAATTGTCTGTCCCGTGGTATCAAAGTGGGGCTAAATTAGTATGCTTTTGCGTATCCAAGTTTTAATTCCTTGAATCATAGCCGCTGATTACGCTTAACCTTTCTTCCGTTTGACGCAAAGCTATTTGTTGCATTACACCAACTTCCTTTTCACATCTATTTCTATGGGACTTTTATTTTCCTACAAATTTTAGGGCACACTAACTTTCTTTTTAATGTCATAAATTAATATAAGCACTAAACATTACGTGGGTTTTACTACTATAATAAGAAATAGTATCTTGACTTTAAAAAAAAAAAAAAATCCTCACCAAAACACGTAATTTCAAAAAAAAATGTTTCAAACCGTGTTGAACGTCTTTAGGTATGTGGAAGTTTGAATTCTCGCTCTAAATCTTCTATTCATTTGGCATTTGATCCCCTCTATTAAGCCATTAAAGGACCGAAAAAATAAATAAATGTATAACGGTTTGGCATTCTTTAGATACCTTGCAAAGATCCTTGTCTCAAACGAGCAAAAAGTTATGCGTAGGAGATGAGTTTCATTCTTTTACACCAAACATCTTACTTTCAATCCCAAAAATAAGAAATGAAAGAGCCCTCTTTCCTCCTATTAGGGGAAGTTGTCAAATATTATGTAAAAGTGGTAGAACGCATGCCGATCATGCACTCACTAGGATGCCACACCCAAAAATTGAGGTTAATTAAAGATAATACGGTGCATATAATATAGTCGATTACTCACTTTGATTGAATTGTTACCTTTATTGATCTTTAATTATGGAATGAAAAATAGAGCGATCAATCTTAAAAGCGAGACACATTCGTATGTTATAAGAGATTGTAAGTTGTAACGTGCTACATGTGTATTCATTTGTGAACCCAGTTGGAATATAGAATAAAACAGTTAACTACTTAATAACATGACCCCACATTAAAGAGCTTCATATTTACAAAAGCTTCTCATATTACCAAAAAGGATATTAAATACTACTCCAATTACACAACTGCCACTGATACTCTGTTTGAGCCTCCCCTCCATAAGTAGTCGTCTTCCCTCCAACCTTCCTCCACATCTCTCACTCATACCCACATTCTCGTTTCTTCAGTGAGATAAAATGGCTTTAGTCGGTCGGTTGTGCAGCGTAGCTTTTCTCCTCTCACTTTTGTCACTGGCAGTTCAAGCCAGAATCCCCGGAGTTTACAGTGGTGGATCATGGCAAGGTGCCCATGCCACTTTCTATGGAGGCAGTGACGCTTCTGGCACAATGGGTGCGTAAAAATTATGTAGACTGGTATAGTTTTCCATTAGAGGTGTGATTCTAACACATTTTATGTTCAGGTGGTGCTTGTGGATATGGCAACTTATACAGCCAAGGCTATGGAGTAAACACCGCCGCCCTCAGCACGGCCTTGTTCAACAACGGCTTCAGCTGCGGGGCGTGCTTCGAGATCAAGTGCTCTAACGAACGCCAGTGGTGCCACGCCGGCAGCCCCTCTATTTTCATCACTGCCACCAATTTTTGCCCGCCTAACTACGCTCTGCCAAACGACAATGGCGGCTGGTGCAACCCGCCAAGGTCACACTTCGACCTCGCCATGCCCGTGTTTCTCAAAATCGCCGAGTATCGTGCAGGAATTGTTCCGGTAGTTTACCGTCGGTAATGTTTCCGTCCCTTTTGCTCGGTTTTTTATTGAGTCAAGTTGTGTTCGATACGCTGTATGCATGCTTACGAAACTCAAATCAAGTTAATACATAGAGAACACAAATACGGACGCGAACACGTATCTAGATCAATCATGCTACATAGATATAAATGCTAACATAATTCTTGACGTAATGCCAAATGACAATATATTATCGGACTGTTTAAAACACAATTAGCTTTTTCATCCAATCATATATTGCAAACACTTATTATAATAACCATTATGCCACCTACTTTCTAGCAAAGTAGCATTATTCAGTTTCCAATTAGACATGTGAGACAGTTTTTAGTCCCTTTCAGCTCCAAATATTTTTTTTAGTCTCCATCAAAATCAAATTATTTTAGAGTCGACCCATTTGCGAGTATAGATAATAGCTATCCAAAAGAGTAAGGGCATTAAATGAAATTCGAACAAAATGCATAGATTGGTTGGTTGTCAAACTAGTAGCAATTAAAGCCAAGCAAACATAATCTTTAACATTAATATCGGGACCCACTTTATCAATATTACAATCGTCTTTACAAAATTTTCATGTAAAATCAGCAAATAACTTTTAAGTACAACTAAATATGAATTAACTTGGTACATTTTTTTTGATTGCAGGGTGCCATGCAGGAAGCCAGGGGGAATAAGGTACACCATCAATGGATTCCGTTACTTTAACCTAGTTTTGATCACCAACGTAGCGGGAGCAGGAGATATCGTGAAAGTGAGTATTAAAGGGTCGAGGACCGGGTGGATGAGCATGAGTCGGAATTGGGGACAAAATTGGCAATCAACCTCAGATTTGGTTGGTCAAGCACTGTCATTTAGAGTGACCGGCAGTGATCGACGCACTTCTACCTCATGGAACATAGTTCCTCAACATTGGCAATTCGGTCAAACTTTTGTTGGGAAGAACTTCAGAGTCTGATATTTACCCTTTTTTGACTGTTGGGTTTAATGATTTCTTGAGGACTGTGAAAGTTAGTGGAAAAATGTTGTGTGGGATTGGGTAAAAAAAAAAAAAAGGGAAATTTGTACTTTTTGTAATGTGGGAATTGAGAAAGGAAGAGAATCAGAACAGCTGAAGCGGCTGCACCAGATTGTTGCCCGCAGCTATTTTATTTTTAAGAAAATTGTAGTATAATATTGTTATGTGACATTTAAATTTATATATTTCCAGTCTTATTTTTATGGAATTGGGGTTTTCTCTATTTTTCTAGGAAAGAGCTTTTCATAGTATTGCCAAAATTTAATGAGAATATTTAGCTACGAGACGAACTAACTTTACGACGTCATTTTATATTTTCAGCCATTATGAAAATTTATGTGAACTTGAATTCTATAGGTGCACAAAGCACAACATATAAAATTTCTAACGTTTTCATAAAAAAGAAAGAATTTAGTTTATTTATCTTTTGTCGTCAATTCATGACAAGTGGATCTTTGGATTCCTACTATATAACAAAGTAATGCTTCGGATACCTTTGGAACAAGAATGTTTCTTGCTTTGAGTCTGGTTGAAATCATTTTNATATAAAATTTCTAACGTTTTCATAAAAAAGAAAGAATTTAGTTTATTTATCTTTTGTCGTCAATTCATGACAAGTGGATCTTTGGATTCCTACTATATAACAAAGTAATGCTTCGGATACCTTTGGAACAAGAATGTTTCTTGCTTTGAGTCTGGTTGAAATCATTTTATATATATGGGGAGTGGTGGGATCAGTTTGGTTTGGTTGTACAACGTGGTCCATTTCCAAATTTTGTCCAAATTTTAATACACCGTTCTGGGCCTAAACCTCCTGCTCGTTTCAATTACAACCAATGTTATAGTATCAGAATAATTGACATAATGTCACGTAACATTCTATCATTACACTGTTTAAAATACAATCATCTTTTCCATCAAATCGCCTCCAGCCACCTAGGATTCGACATTCTGTTTAAAATACAATCATCTTTTTCATCAAATTGCCTCCAGCCACCTAGGATTCGACATTGCTCTGGCATTATTCGCTGGTTTAATCCTTCTAATTAATGTACTTTCCTATATTGTTTAAATAAATAGAGATTGTGATCATAAAGACTTTTGATCAATATTATTGTCAGAATTAGGGTGTGACCCAAATTCTATTTAGAAGGGTATTTGGAAATTCTATATAAAATCGACTTGAAAATTATACTTGAAATCTATTTATGAATTCTAGTTGGAATTTAATTTAGGAGTTCTGTTGGGAGTTTGGAATTTATTTCGGATTTGAAGAGGACATGAAATAGTTCAAGTTGTAATAGAAGAGGAAGAAATCGTGCAGCAAAAGGAAACAATGAATAGGCGCTCGCTACTCGCTCGAGCGCTCAAAACAGGAGTATTGGCGCTCACTCAAGAGGTAGGCCACCGCTCGACAGCCGTGATTGCCGATCGAGCAACGATTTTATTCGAATTTTGAACAGTTCTCATTTTTGGTAGATTTTTGAACACTCTATTATTGTATAGAGTTATTATAGTTAAACTCCACCAAATCATAGCTCTCTTTGCACCATATATATGAGTATACCTATTAAAAAAATCGATCCTTACATTCTACACAATAATTTGTAATCCTCCATTATTGATATTAATAAATTCCCCTCTTCTGCTTATAGCATAATTTTACCACGTAAATCTTGTATTGTTGTTTAATTTTCATATTACCATATTACTCATTCCTTTATTTACAATTCAAGCGGTATCGGTACGGTACATAATTCTTGACAATTAGAGATGAAGTCAAATAATGCTAGAAAAACTTTATTATTGATAACTTAGCCTCATAAACTTAGTTCATAATAGCATAAAACTATTGATAAAACCTGACCATTCGAGTATAGGTTCACATGAATCACTCGAGTTCTCAACAAGTATCATTGGGCTAGAAAACAATCAACATTCTAGGAGCACGAAACATGCAAAAAAAAAAAAAAAATGAAATCTTTGTCCTCAACACTATTCAGTTCCTCTTTTGCTTTTGTTTTAAAATATTTCACTGTTTTGAGTATTTGTTCATTCCCCTCTGAAAAGAGATCCTTCCTCTTTGCATTGGAATTCCATAGGTCGGGCAACATACATCTGCCACTAGTGTTGTAATCGTTGATCTCGTACACTTCATCACTTGTATTGAACTTTAGCTGGATAAGTCATATAATGAAGTAAATATGAGTATTGACAAACACGGAAATAGAATTAGGTTTGGGTTAACAATTACTCATGATACCACTACAATGCACAAGTGTTACTAGCCCTCAAATAGATAAAACAACGAACTATAAAAATATCATCTTCCATACCTCTACCCCTACCAAGTGCCAACCTCTCATCCCTATCCCAAACCACTAAAGAGGTTTGGAGTAGCTGCGAAATTGGGAGTTGTAAGGTGGAAAATGGTCAAATTGACATTTATGATTCAAGTTTCAGTACTACAAAGACTCGATCAACTCTTGATCCATTAAGATAAAATCAATAATTTATGCTGAATGCTAGAGATGGCAATTTTCCCCATCCCGCCCCCGTTTCGCTTTGCCCCACCCCGAATGGGGCAAAAAAAACCCGCCTCGAAGGGGTGGCGGGGCGGGCGGGGAAGGGATGCCCCGCCCCGTGCAAAAGAAAATAATTACAAAATTAAAAATAATTACAAAAAATTTAAAAAAAATACAAAAAAATAAAAAAAAAATTAAACGAGGCGGTAAACGGGGCAAATCTCCGCCCCGCCCCGCCCAATGTGGGGCGGGACACTGGATTGTCTCCGCGGGGCGGGGCCCCACTGCCATCCCTACCGAATGCTCAAACCTATGCAATAAAATAACAAATTTCATTAAAGAATATTGAATGCCCAATAATTAATTTGGAAACCTAGCTCTTAAATCAATCGAAATTGGGTGTAAATTGAAAATTTTACCATCCAAATTACATATGTATCCTTAAAGCCAAACTTTTTGTAACATAATTAATTTTTGTTTCGTTCACATATAAAATAATTTATTAAAGTTTTTACCCTATTAACTTTACATAAATTTAATAAAAAAATTAAAATTAAATAATAAAAATAAATGCTAAATAATTGAGATGTACCATATAATTAACTAACAAGTAATAACAATTAACACAGTCATGACAAAATTGAGAATTCGTGAGATGAATTCAACAGAAATTATAATTATTCCCTGTTGATTTGAGTAAAACCTTATCAATATTTTGATAAGACGAGACATTATTTTTCAAAAAGACGGACAACAATTCAAAGTGTGAAACCAAAACCGCCGTCTGTGGGAATCGAACCCACGACCAAGTGGTTAAAAGCCACGCGCTCTACCGGCTGAGCTAAGACGGCTAGTTGTTAGAGCTTATTATAATAAATATATAAACAATTATTCATACT
>CAIGRN010195777.1:0-26482 GCA_903798345.1 Fraxinus anomala | reverse complement strand
GGGGGGGGGGGGGGGGGTGGAGTGGCACCTCAGTAAGAAATAGATAAAAATCATAGGCAGTATACCATGTAAAATTAAGAGTGACTATTCTGATCATTACTTTACATAGCCTTGTTATTGTGCTACATGAGCACTGGTTGCCATTCATGGTAATGAATACAGGGATAGAGTAGAATTATACAATATAATGCATTCGTGGAAACCGTGCTTATATGTATGTATATGACATAAATTCAGAAATTCTCGAAGTAGTAGAATTATGATATAAATTCAGAAATTTATACTATACAATGTACTTGTGAAAATTGTTTTTATACCATATAAATTTAGAAATTCTCGGAAACTACAAGGTGCCAAATAGTAAAATAAGCACTGAAAACATTTTTGCCTATTTACAGCCTGTTGACTAAGAAACAGATATACCACATTAATATTTCCCAGCCTTCTACGGTTCACTGCACGACAAAACAAAGTAGAAGCACAGATCTGTCTTTCCAGAAATACGTAGACAACCATCTAACACTTTTGGTTAGTTGCTGACATTTAAATTGAAAATAATGCACAGATTCCCCACAGTAATAGATAAATGGCGACGATAACTTCCACAACACTGACAAAATAGAATATTTGTAATCTTCAAGACAGATGGTGACAAGATTATTAAATAAAACAAAATCAGAACACTCAAAATACAATCTTCTAAATCATCAGTAAATTTACAACTTCAATAAACCAAACCAAACTGAACGTCAAGTATAATTATTTTACTATTCAAATGTGAAAGCAACAAAGTAGTCCAATTAGAAAAGTATTCTGCAGCATCATACAAGAATATCAGTTAACAATACATTAAAGTAAATTAACGAAATCAGTTAAAATCCCGATAACTTCTGCAAGCAAAACAATCAATCAAAAAAATACTAAAACCAACTGGAACAAAAATAAAATAAAATAAAAAATAAATCATATCTTCTCATTCTACATCGCAAAGTTCATAAAATGCAATACACACAAAACCACATTTCCAAAGAATGCATCACTCTCGTAATAAAATCATTTATCATGAAATCAGATCTATTTAATACAAAAAAATCAAACAATCCTCCATTTATCACTAAATATAACAAAAAATTAAACAATTCACAAAAATATAAAGAAAGTGATTTAACATAAAAAAATAAGAGGGATTCAGACAAAATTACTTCAAATTTCACTCTCGTGTCGGGATGAAAAATCGTGGCCCCTCCGAAAACCCCGAGAGAGAGCACAAGCACGTAAAGCTGGACTGGGTTTGAATTAATTATGCATATATAATAAATTCAATTTTGCACTATTTAATTTTTAGTATTATTGGGAATTATTGGGTGTTGCCCTAAACCAGGTTATTTCCTGATCGTGTGCAGTGGAGCCCACCTCAACCTGCTTAAACTCCACTTTCTTTTTGTCCACTTTTTTCATACGTCATTCTTCAACTCCCATTTTTTTTTTTCTTTTACAATGTTTACATTAAATTTTTATTCAAGTAAATTATCCTGCCTGCGTGTTTAACCTTGATTATATACTTGCCAAGAAAAGTAGGCTAAAACGACTGCTTAACATCATTTTATCAAGTCAGACAAGTTAAAATGTTAGATCATTTACATTCTTTTTTTTAGTTCTTCTACTATTACACTTAATCGTCTTTAATAATTTGATTATTATGGTAATGTAGTATTGTTTGTTCTAACACTACTTTTATTCACTTTATTCTCTATATACAACCACACGTCAGTCGTAAATCTCATAATTTTTCTTCATTAAAATGTTGTCGCTACCTTAAAAACCTTGTAGTTTAAGTCTTGAAACAGCTCATTTGTTCGGGCTACAAAAACGAGGAGGTGTTTGACAGTTGAACTGAGCACAATGAGAAACAAACATCACAAATGTCTCTCTTCTTTGTTTTTGTCGACTAAAACATACTAAACATGCTAGATATGAGTCATATGACTAGTTAGAAACTTTTAGGTAGAGGTGGCAAACGAGCCGAGTAGCTTGTTGGCTCGGTCGCTCGGCTCGTTTTTTNCGAGCTAACAACCCTCTTTTTTTTTTTTTTTTTTTTTTACGAGCTCACGAGCCGAGCTCGTGAACCACGAGTAACGGTTCGGCTCGGCTCGTTACAAACGAGCACGAGCCGAGCACGGCCCATTGACATCCCTACTTTTAGGGCACAATGAATTATTGAACCGATGGAAGCTAGAGGAATATGAAAACATCGAAAAGCTTTTCAAATTCAACCTCGAGTAAAATAACGTCCATCCAAATGATGTCTTGATGATTAAATAATGGACATGTAAGACTCGAAAATTCTTGCTTAAAGGGTTAGGCTTTCAAGGCATAATATGAAAATTTCCTATTTAGAAGATCTTTTTCTGCTTATGGATTCTTCATGGCGCGCGTATCCTGTATTAATATTTCAGTAAAGTGAAATTGTGGAAATGACTCCTCGACTCATTCTTCAGCATGGCATCATGATAGATGATATTGTGCAAAACGAAACATTTCACTCTCAATGTGGAGCTATTATTAAGGGGTAAAATCTCACATTGAATAAAGATAAAAACATAAATCAATTTATAAGAGTTTGAACTACTACTCTTAATAAGGTTGACCTTTTAAGATGGAACTACAAATCTTAATATGGTATAAAAGTCTGTTAAACTCCAACGAGTCATTCGATCCGATTGAGACTCAAAAAAATTGAGATTGAGCACACAAATTTCAAGATTGATCTGTTCAAACGAACCACCATCTTGAAGGGACATATTAAGAGATAAAATCTCACATCGAATAAAGATGAAAACATAAATCAATATATAAGAGTTTGACATCTTAATAAGGTTGACATTTTAAGATGGAATCACAAATCTTAACAGCTATGTCCACTTGCCGCTGCAAGTTTTCACTATGAAGAAATCTCTCGTTCCTCTCAATTTCAGAAAAAATTATCCGTAAAAAATCCTTTATATATATGTAGGATATTAGAGTAAGCCTCGTATAAATATGGATGCTCCAATATCAATTTGAACCCAAAGTACACCGAAAAGAAGTGGATGATTAGACTTGACACGCTCCAATTACAAGCTTCAATCAGAGTAAGTATCATAGAATATATTCAAACAAAACCGGATCTCTAATTAACGTTAAAATAAGTTTGAGTAATTTGAGCATTTCAAGAGTTCCTATAGATCAGTATTCCTTGATGCAAAGAGTGTTAAACATCGATTATTTCAAGTTACGAGATACAAAATTAGAGTTCCCGATGGATCGTGATTGACTTTTCAGATACACATTTCGTATTTGTATCCCTGGTTAAGAGATTTAGAACACTAAATAATACACAGGGTAAAGAAACAAAATTTTCCTTGAGGCCAAAATCTCTGATGCTTCATATACATGTAATGAATCAGAAGTTATAGTTGTACTTCCTGCAGCAATGATCCTACCATCTGCACGAATGCTGGATCTTATGATGAGAGATTTTTTTCTACCCTTCTAATTCGCTTTTGCCACTGAAATGCTGGGAAGTGAATTAGTCAAACGATTTGCTGTATCAAAGTTCATCATGGAAGCCATCGTCTTCAGCACCATATCTTCCGTTATCATACACTGTGTTGTAGAACATATGGTCATGATTAAGCATCTCATCGAGCGTCAACTTCCCATCATGGTTATCGTCGGCCTAAATCAAGAAACGGGTTTATAAGCGATAAATAATTTCTTAGAATATACATTTCAGATTCACGATAAAAGAACTTTAAGCTCTGATAGTATTGATGTAGGTGAAAAAGCTAAAATATTTTTCAATATACTTAGAGCAGTGCATAACAACAAATGTGCACTTGAATGGAATAACTTACCTCGTGCATTAGATAGCTCGAGTAATATTTGGCATAGGTCAGTTCACCAGGATTCAGATACTGAATCATAGGTTTCAATTCTTCCACTCTCAGAAATCTGTCAAAAGATATATTGTCACAATCAGAATACGTTTTCGTCTCTAATCTAGAGGGTTAATGCCGAATTCTGGAAAATAAAAACTAGCTTATAGATTAGCTACAGTACTTGTCCTTATCAATGTCTAGTTTGTTGAATAACCCTTCAGGTGAATGATATTCTTCCCATCCCGTTTCAAATTCGACATAAGCCTTGTATGAATCATAAGCCCCTGCCTCGAACTCTTCCAAGCTAAGTTTCTGATCGTTATCGTAATCCATCTGCCTGTAAAAGTCAGATAGAATGAATATAATTAGCAGAAATCACATGTAAATAAAAGATAAGTAGGCACAAGAAGATTATTAACCTTATCTTGTCTCTTAACAACCATCTTTGTATCTGTTCATTTCGACTGTCCTCTGGATGCAAGAAACTGCAAAAGAACATAGTTTTAATGATTCCAACTACAGTGGAAACACGAAATATGTACAAAACATCAAGTAGAAGTGAATATTACTCTTGAAACTCGTAAATGTTGAGAGTTCCATTCCTATCAGCATCGGCACTTCTGAACTGTTCCATCCACCATCCTGCTTCCCCGTGTTTCATGTCATTCCTCTCTGTTTCACAATTACCGAATTAGAACCCATTTGGCTGGGAAAAAATGGGAAAATGAAGATAAACATTTAAAAAAAAAAAAAAAATTGATTGTGACTTGAGAATACAATCTTTTTCCCCTTTCCATCAATTGCACACAGCCAAATGATGCAATTATTGATAGTAAGTGAACAATGGATTCGTCAAGGTGGCATCATAGTAGGTAGAGATCATCAATTCAACTACCACTGTCATCCATTTATAAAAATTGTGCACGTGTTGGGCCTTAATCTCGCTGCAAATGAGGGGTCGTTTGAAGATTAAATTTAGACAACATCTAACAGCTTGAGTTTAAGCTTAAACATTTAAATGGGGTTGTCCAATAATCACCTATATCTTCTTTAGAGAATCGAGGTAAGTACTCGGAGAATGAAATAGCTCCATCTCCATCCTCATCGTGCGATTCCAACTCCCTTTTCGTTGTATGGTGCATTCGATCAAACGACTGGTATACAATCCAAGCTTCAAGCTCCTTAGCATCAACAAATCCATCTTTAGGTTCCCTATCCAAAAGTGGAAACAAAACCATCAACCTCAGGTTTATATTCAACCTCCCATCATCATAAAAATATTTTTTATCCTTCTCTAATCCTTTTCTTTTTCCCTTCTTTTCTCCTCCTATTCTTTCCATTTCTGCAACAAGAGGGTCAAAAACTGGGATAGGAGTTTTCATTCCCAAACGTCGATTTAGGCCACCGCATGGGCCATAATCTTTTCTACTAGATTTGATATTTTCAGACAAGAAAATTAATAGGATGAAGGCAGTGGTCAAAATGGAGCAAACCACCACTACCTTCGACATTTTCCGGTCTAATAATGAATGGAAAAGATTAGGTTGTTTATGTCTCGTTTCATGTTTTCTCTCTGTTGTTGTATGAATGATATGTTTCCTGTTTTTACTATTACTGGCATGGAAGAATAATGACCGTTATTTGACAGTTAAATCCTTGAATTGAGAATCTCCGTTAATTAATGGCTTCACATTATTTTGGGCAAAGTTACAAGTATTTCTGAGTTGTTTGGTGCATAAATGAACTTAGGACACTCAAAAAAATAAAAATAAAATCATTGAATAGATGGATTCACGATGGATTGAAAGTTCCAACGACCAAGAAGGGCATTTTGTTCCATTTCCTAAACCACCAACCTTCAGAAAACCATTGTAAAACATAACATGATAACTGTAAAGAACACAACATCTTCGTCATGGTAGAAAAACATGATATCTAAACTGTTAACGTCACGTGATCATCCACAGTATTATGGATACGATGAACAAATAGAACTTTTTTCAATCACTTGTACTAGCTAGTTGCGTTAGGGCTAGCTCAACTCACAAAAGACAATATAATCTATCAGTCATATGTAGATAATGTGAAATCTAAACGGTTAATGTAACGTGTAAATCATTTGTCACATTATCATATATACATAGTAAGGAATAAAAACATAGAATTAATCATCAGTTGCTTGTACTAGCTTGTTGCATCCAAGGCCAGCTCAACTCACAAAGATCACATGGAGAGTCACCATCATTATCCTTTATCTTTGTGTCAGCATTGTTCTTCACTAATAACTCAGCAATGGCATCTCTCTCACAAACAACAGCATAATGCAACGGTGTTTGACCTTCATCGTCCTACCAACAGTAACAGAAGTGAGAAAATTTCGCAAAGAAGGTTTGGAACTAAGAATGCATAATTCCTATTTTTTCTGCCTATAATCAAAATATCTGAGCTAAAATATTCATTTTTTGACCGCATAAGAATAAGTGAATGGTAAGAGGGAGACGTGGAGAACCAAAGGGATATCATCAGGAAGGATGAAAAAGACCACAGGAAGTACCTAAATGCAACTCCACAATTACATACAAAAAGTATCCATTCTGCGACAATTCAATGACATTACATATTTGAAAGTAAGCTACTTGCCATCTCCGCAATAAATGGTGTTATCATCAGTAGTTTCCATAAAATGTTGAGTGTAACAAGATTAGCAATATGAGGCCACAGCTAAATTTTAAGCACCAAAAAAATTAAATAATAAAAAAAATGAAGCTTAATAAATAGCTTCAAGAAACAAATACTTGTGCACTGTCCACTAGCATTATTTTTATTTTCTTCATTTCCATCAAAAAAATAGTAAAACCCATAAATAGCAAAATAAAAGAATCAGCTTTAATTTATCTATTTATCTATTGGAGGGAAAAAGCGCGGAATTAATGCAATTGCGAGTTTATTAATTAAAACTCGCTCTCCAAGTCACAAATAACATGATAAATTAGGAAGTAGGAAACATTAGTTCGGGGATGGTTTTCTTCCTCATTTATACTCAGTAGAAGATTTAGCAGGAGCCAGACAAGAAATATTGCTATCTAGCTTTGCATTAACATCAGCACTCTTGTTCAAGAGCATCTCTGTAATATTTATATGGCCTCGATCCACAGCCCAATGCAAAGGAGTACGACCCTCACTATCTGCATCATTTTGAGTATACATATTTCAGGTCAGAAAACATAATCTGTTTCACATGCGGAAGGCTTGAAATAGAATGCAGGCATTTTAACACAAAGAACATACTAGCTCCTAACGTACATGAGAATAAATTTGGTAGTATTCCCCTTTCCCTTTCTATATGCAACAAATTTTAAGAACTTTATTGCTTGAAGGTCGTCTTTTCTGTTATATATCTTGTTTCTCCTTCCAAGATAATTAACCAGTTTTAAGAGTTTATTCACAGACACCGAAATTCCCAGGACTTTCATTAGCAACATCATGTCTTCATCTTAGTGCTAGTCACATCAAAACAACATAGAAGGACATTTTATAAATTTGAGGTCAACCAACCTTTCAGATCAGCTGGAACACCACTTTCAATGCTCTTAAGCAACTTCTCTGCATCACCTTCTCGTGCAAAGGCATGTATGTCATCCAATTTTCTGCAATGGAGAAGGGGAGATATTTCAAGTCAAATTCTCCTTTTTAAAGCATTAAATTGGGAGAAAAGAACTGAATGCTACTACACAAACAGGTTCACTTTAATCCAATCAAACAGTATATTGGATAAGTACTTTTCAGACCTGAAAACGTAAGCCAATCCACTGCAAACACCAATTCAATCCAAACCAAGCATATATAATAAAGACCTCATAACAGCAATTCAAATGTAAACAATAACTGTAGAAATTGATTTGAAAGGCATGTATGCAATGCTTGTAGGAGAAACTACACAACTTTCAGTCTTAGCGTGCCTTACCCACTTGGTGGCAGTTATGCTTGGGGAAAAAAAAAGGAAAAAAAAATACAGAACATTCATGGTGATGTAAGCAGCTTCCAAGTAAAAGCTGAATCAGCAAGGAAATTTTGGATGAAGGGCCATTTATGTACTAAATGATATATAAAAGAACTCTACTCTCCTTCCCTCCCTCCTTCCCTCCCTCTCTTCCCCCTCTGGGTACCTACTGGCATCAAAAGTGATATAAAAAAAAACTATATTTGTTTTCCCCTTTATGTGAGCTGGAAATTTCTTAGGGAAAAGCAACAAAAAGTTGAATTCTGGCATCACATAGGGATGGTAAAGACAGAGTCCAAGATGCTTATAGACAACTATGTATAAAGACATATGAGACATGCTTTAATGAAACACAAACCAAAAAAGTGGTGAACCTCAAACATACAGAGAAAGTTTAAGATCTTTACAATTCACTTTGGGGTTCCTCCTCGTATATAAAGGAACTAAACACAGGTCCCATAGGTCCCCCAGAGCCTGAATTTGGTGCATTGCTGCTCTCTTCGCCTCCACTCTTCTGCCATCAGTACATTTAAGGAAAGATGGTGACAACTATTGCTAAGAAGAGTGATTGCAGTTTTTTGTTGAAAAGAAAGGTTATGATCTCACAGTTGCTGATCCCATAGCCCATGAGGGATATAACGTAGTAACAATGTCAATATATTTCTTCATCGCTTCTTCTGGAGGCATAGCACCCAATTTCTGCCATGCTTGCCTAACACATCAATCAAAATAAATCTTTCAACTTGTTGGCCAGAGCCGAGGTCATCAACCCACAGACATTGGTTATCCTTCAAAAGTTAATGGAGGAGGAAATAAACCACAAAAATGCTCATCGAAGCTAAACATGAATAAGAATTTATTCATTTAGCCCCCACCGAATCAATCTACAAGTTTTCCTTTGATCCCTCTGAATATTTATGCTGATGATTGATCAATGTGATAGTGATGTAAACAAAGCAATGAAAGAGCCCAAATAATTATTGTGACCTTATTTCATTAGCAAATAGTGAAGTGAATAATTTCCGATTTCTCAATCATCACACATCATATATGAGAAGTGTTATAATCACACTATTTACCTAGCATACCACAACGTTTTACATAAAACTAGCTAATATAAGTCGAATTTATCAATTGGTGATCATCAAATTTACATCCCATTACTCCCGACCAAAACAAACAACCATCGCTGAAAAAGATGTTATTTAAACATCAGAGAAATGGAGAAGTAGCAGGAATTCAGCTATTAACAAATTAATTAACTTTATCCACTCCAAATGACCAATGATTACCATTTGGCCCGAGCAGTGGGCTTAAGCAGGGATGGCTGGGGAGCACTACAGCGTCCCTCAGTGGCAATCTTATAATACCCGTAAAGCTGCAACTGTACCTCATTCGAGACATTCTGTGCTGCGCTATCAGCTGCAGTGACCGCCACAAATGTCATGGCAGCACTAAATACCTCATCCAATTCAGTGCTCTCTACACCCTCCCAATCATCGTCACTATCGGTAAGATCACCTAATGTCGAGCTCTCACGCGCTAATCCCGCATTTTCAACGATTAAAGGCTCTCTTTCCTCCAAACCCCTAGATGGCTTGGACGCAGATTCCGGTGAAGTAGAAGGGGCAATTCGGAGATTCCCATTGCGGAACGCGAAGATCAAAGAGAACAATTTAGCGAGTAAAAAAGAGAAAATTACACCAAAGAATACCGATTGAACGAATTGTTGCCACCCAGCCATGATTATGTATATAAACAAAACCAACCGAACTACAATTCAAAATATAAACATAAAGAATTGTAGAGAAACCCCAGAAATTCCATTATCTTATGTTTCCAAAAATTAAAAAGAGAATTACCCCAAAGGCCAAAAGGCAAAATTCTTAACAGATCATAGTGTAATTGGACCCGTCTGATCTTTGACGATTTGTGAAATTTATAACAGTTCAAACTTCCTAAGGCAATGTAGTTAAAACTTATAACATATTTGAATCAAAATATCAAGTGGAGAGATTATTCGAGTTAATTTGTGCCAGTTACTCCTTTCTCATTGAAATTCAAAAAATTATTCTTTATTCACTGAAATATGTTGGGGGGCAACAACAGAAGAAAAAAGTAGTTAGAGAATCAGATAGAGAATCAATTGGTAAAATGATTTTCCTTCTTTTTTTTTTTGCTTTTTTGGTACAAAAAAATTTATTCTTTATTCACATAAAATATGTTTTTTTAAGGCACTAAAATATGTTAATGGTGCGCGTTTGATTGTGAGTATGAAATTTGTATAAAAAGAAAATAAATTCTAGACAATTCAATTGTCTAGAACTTAATTTATGAAAATTATTAATTAAATATGTTTGATTTATTTATTTTTCAATCTAGAAAATATTATATATGTTTATTTTTTATTGGTGATTAGATGTGAGAAGGGGATAGATTAGAGAAAGAACAAAAGAGTGAATTACATGCAAAATAAAAATCAACTCTCCAAAAAGAAAATATTTTCATTATTTTCAAGGAAAATATGATCACGTGATGGAAAGTAAGAAAATATTTTTTATGAAAAAAATTATTGATCAAACAACATAAAAGTAAGAAATTGGGTGGAAAAAATACATTATTCATAAAAAATATTGACAATCAAACTCACCATAAATATTCATATTATAATATTTTCTTCTATCTTCTAAAAAAAATTGTCATTAAGACGGTCAAATAAATTTCTAACTCTAGCAAAATAAACCTCCAATTAATTGAAATCGACTCTATATTTTTGTCAAGTCATTGTAACGAATAGACAAAGCATTGCGATGTAAAAAGGGGATGGCACGATCAGAAGATGTCCATCCACATGATGGGATTGGAGCAAGGCGGCGACTTTGCGTAGAGCATTGGAGGGTTGAGACGCCACGGGGGTTAAGTATTTTTAATAAACTAACTCATTATAAAAATGTATATTTGACAAAGACCGTCATCTAATAATAAAAATATTTAATTCTTGACAACAAAGAAGTTCTTTTATATCAAAATATCAATAATATTATTGCACATTGAATTGCATCATTCCATAAAGACCCTTGGGAGTAAAAGAAATATTTGGATAACATGGGAGCAAATACAAGTATAAAAGAACAAGCTCCATCCTCAATTAAATGACTCCTAGTTAAAGAATAATACAATGCATAAAACATTAATTTCTTCTAAATGGTTTTTTTTTTTTTTTAACTGCAGAGTTCAAATCCCTTTTGAGAAATCCCCTGCCAACTCTCAAAACAACAAAATTTCCTCATGTTAAACTAGCATAAAAAATCTTCTATTCTTCAAGACTTCTTTGCTCAATCTTCTGTCAGTATTTGCAATTACCATAGCCTGAAAAATGAGAAGCAGAAAAATATAAGAAACTTAAATAATCATGTTCTATTCATACATATATGTACATGTGTCTAGCATGGCACGCCTACAAAATTTTCAGCCCGACACAACTCGTGCTCGGCCTTGGGCTTTTAAAATATTTCTTTTCTCACGACGGCATGCTAGCCGCTACAATCGAGTCCAACACGGCCTAAATGTAGCCGTTGGCCCAGAATATGCCATGAGCAAGGCCTTCCACAGTGCGACTGGGGCTAGGCTGGACCTTTTACGTGCAGGGCGGCCAGCACATTTTGACACCTGTATATATACACATAAATATATTTATCAACGTACTCGGATCTTTGTTGGTGATAGCTCCAGTTTGTCTGAAGTCACAATCGAAGTCATTTTTCATCGAGTCTTGATAATATGCATTCATGGCATAGGCAGCATGAGCTCGAACCGTATTAGGATAAAAGCATGCACCACTTTCTTGTATAGGTTTGCAATATTCCATATCCAATCCACACACGTAATCAATATTTCTCTGCAATGTCTCTTCATTTGCCCCTGATTTGGGAACACACCATGTTTTTCCCTTTGGTTCTGGCATGGGTTTCACTGCCGGAGTCGGGTACGACGGAAAATAAGATTTAGCCTGCCAGAGTCAATGGTATGATAGATTAGACAATATTGGATGGTATTAAATAAGAAAATTTTTAAAGTACGACATAATATTGTGTACCAAATATGTAGCAAATGTACAAAAGTATCAATAAACATGCACTATGTTGATTCTTGGCAGCGGCAGCTACCGTTGGCCTTAAGATCCCTATGTTGTACACCGGTGTCAAATCAGGCTGGAGTAATCCGAAATTTCTTTCACAGGTTGGCCCTGGCTTTAGATCCTCGTTGAAGAGCGCGAAAATGTACGTTTCAAACGTTCTGTTAGGCATGAGTGGTGTCCCAATCCCGGATGTTACATGCTGCACAACTTTTCTGTTGTATTCAGCTGCACTTTCAGCATCGACCCCAGCTTGCCCTGTGTCCCCTTTCGAAGGCCATCCGGTCTCAGCTATGACAATGTCAACGTCAGTAAAACCTAGGAGTTCCATTGCAGAGAAAACTGCATCCAACTGTGCATCTAGCATGTTTGCATAGGTAAGTTTTGTGTTTTCATCAAACACCCCTGCATTAGGCCTAAAAAGTGCATAATCAAGAATATCAGCCGATGACCCGAAAAACGGATAGGGGTTAACCATGAAAGGTGAATTTGTGGCCTTAAGGAAGCTAAGCAATGGCTTGAGTACATGAGAATCATAACCTTCCCTAAACTTCCCGGTCGAGGGAGGGTTCGAGTTGCCCAATATACCCAGTGAATGCGGCGTAGAAATTTGTATCCTTCGATCCATCGACTCTCCAATGAGGGCCGTATGGAGCATCTGCATTGCTGGAACAAGATTTGCTATGAACAACTTGTTGGCAGTGGATAGTGCTTCGTTACCTAACAGTATTCGGACTATATTGGTTGCAGGGACATGTGGTACAATGTAGGCTTTCACCCATTGTTGTGCAAAACTTAGCTTTGTAAAATGTGGGATTTGATCATTAGGCACAGTAACAGTTATGGCAATTCCAGTGTGTGCAAATGCCTTTAACATTTCAGGGTTGGCGTCAAAAAGCCTCACGCGGTTGATAATGGTGGATTCTAGTAGGAAATGTGCAACATGTTCGGGGGCCGGAAGGTTGTCAGCTAGCGTCCCATAGTTCACCCCAATTGATCCATCTGCACCTGTAATAACAAACGAGGTTCAAACTAAGTCTTATTCTCGATAGATTAAATAGTATTATCAAATTATATCTAGTACTGGGTACCGGATTCATACCTCGGATGTAGATTGATAGCAAAAGAGAAAACATGAAGGTAAGAAATTTCTCCATTGCTAATGCTGTATTTGGAAGGAAACTGTTGAGTGATAAGTGGGCAGAAGCATGTAGCCATGGTTAAAGAAGAGTGTTAATGAGAGATACTTTTCTTTGTATTTGGGAGTTTCTTGGAGGAAAGTTATTGAGTGTGTTTTGTGCTAAGGAATAATTATGAAATAAATTTAAATTTATTAACTTTTTTCCTTGCTTAGTTAGCAAGTCTTTTCCATTTTTATATTCAAATATTAGTAATGAATCTGAACAAATTTAAACTATTGGTTTCTTAGATAACGTGAATATTACATGATTGAACACATTATAAAAAAATAAAAATAAAATATTTAAGATTAAGATTTTATTTACTGTAATATTCAATACTAAATAGTAAACAAATTCTATATGAATTTGTTGTAGTTGACAAGAAAGACACTTTCTATAAGTCGAACTCCTCAAGACATCACTTATAATAATTATGTAATTCTAGTTCGGTTTATAAACCAAAAATTAAAAATAGGACTACACGAGTACAATTATTATTCATAAATAACAATTAATTTACAACCATTCGATTATCATTGACAAAGGAAAAATGATAAGTGTTCCTCATGATTGCCTCATTTATCGTCGAAACCTCATTTTCTCTCCTTAATTTTTTCTTGAAAAACGTTCTTACAAAAATTTTACGCAAAACCTCAAATCACTTCGACTGCCTCTACCTACTAGTTGAGTCTGTCGATATAAATGATTATTGTGTCTCTCACTATCTGACCATCGTTGTTCATATAAATATGTTAAATTCAGAATAATAGATTTACCCCTAAAAGTTTTTGGAGGAGACATTTTCTAAACTCATTTTGAACTACACAATCTCACTATAAAATATTTTGCACATAAATCCAACCACACATTTTCCTACTTTAACCGTAGACAAACAGTGGCTAAGTAAAAAATTGAAAGAAAAAAGTTTAAGAACCAAAATAAAACACTCAGAATACTGGGGACCTAGGATATAATATTCTGAAAAATGTAAAGGTTAAAGACTAATTTTGGTAATTTCTCCTCGAATCCCTCGCTCCCCCAATTTCTCCCTTCAAACCCCAAAGCCACCTCTTCTGGTAAATTTTGAACAAAAAGAAATCAATGGAGAATTCCGGGGTTGCGGATGGGCTTGCACGGTGGTTTGGAACCAGTGTTGCGGCGGCGTTTTTTGCGTCGCTGGAAAGGTGCTCATGCGTCAATCTGACCACCTACGACTCCGATGATGACGATGAAGAGGCTAATGACCGTCCTATGATGCTCACCACCCTAAATTCCGTCAATTCCACCACCACCACCACCTCCACCAACAATAATGATATTCCTCCTTCCGTCGATACCCTCCCTGTCTGACCATTATTATCATTCGTTTCACCCATCGGTGATTGGTAAAATGTTTGCTGTACTCATTTGTATTACTGTTTACTTTTTTCACTATTGAATGAATTGACTTGGTGATCGATTTTTGTTGTAATTGGTTTTAAATTAGGATATTTTGATTTGATCGTGCATGATCAAGGAATAGAACTTTATTTGTGCGATTTTTTATTTTTGATGAAACGGCATTACCACGATTTTTATTGATTTTCTATTGGTTTGGAAATTAAAACATATTTGATAGATGGGCTAAAACCAAAGGCAACAGATTCTTCCACGTATTCTTTACAGAACTATTACTCATAATCTCGTTACATACCCAATGTTACCAAAAATCACCTAATTGGTGCCTAACCATGGCACCAATTATTTTGTAACTCATGCTTATAAGTAAACTTTCAAGCGTAGCCAAACATGCTGCAAAGGACAGACAATTATTCAGACCAGCCAACATACTACTAGACAATGTTCCTCGCCATTTTTCTCAAATAAATTTAGACCACTTGCCTGGAACTCCCCGGTTCCACTTTGATGACTGATGACCAAATGAAAGATGTTATTACGAGGATCCGAGGAATTCTCATAATACGGACGTGCATCTCTTATTGGCCTCTCTTCGCGTGTGAATCATTTTCATTTCTGGGCCAACAGATACAGACTTAGTGAATAAACAAATTGAGGAATTGTTGAATTAAGCTAAGTAACCAATTGCAAATAGTGTACCTTAGTTTTTAATTAGCTGCTTGATTACAACTTATGGATCTGCAAAACTGGAAAACACCCACCGAATGATTAGTCCTCGACAGTGATACAGCAATGTGGATGGTTTGGCTCGGGTAAACAACTCCAGTACTTCCAAAATCAACTTCATGTGCAATGAACTTGCTGCACAACCAAATTGACAGATCACTTAAACAGGTGACCATAAAAATCGATCATATCCAATATCTCAATGATCCTGCAGCCTCGTGTTAATAGGGTGTTGGTAAACCATAATTGTGGAATGATCTAATCCGTCCATCCCATCCTGCGGTAACAATGACTAGACCCCACGCATGTGAAGTGGATGAACTCTGGCAAGAAGTCTTGAAAAGTTCGTATTGATATTTACACATTTGATACAAAACAGTCCGGGGACTAGACACGGGTAGCTTTTCCTCGGGCCAAGTTGCAGATCCCTTGGGGATGGAGTCCAAAATAAACTCTTGGCCCAAAGAGAAATGAGTCGATAACTTAGTTAAACTCTCCTCGAATTTGCTCGATTTGAATCCATCCTCCAAGTTCCCCATCTTTAAGCCAGACCAAGGTATTGCCACAGAAGCATCAGACGAGAAACATTCGAACGATCTAATGGGTTGCGAGGCATAACATGGTTCACAATTGTAGTTCCATATGTAAACATTAGAATCATCAGACACTGAGACAACGTGCTTTCCATTTGAGGTCAATGAAGCAGAAATGTGGTTCCCAGCACCGCCTAGGCATATATAGACAGAGTGAGGTATTAATCTAGAAAAATTGGAAAGATGAGGGAGGACTAATAAAATATTCAACAAGAGCCCAAATCATATTATTCGTCGAGGTAATCCACCGCCGAGAAAAGCACTAGGTGCATACTTTTGTATCTTCCAATCACATTCATCCCACTAAGAATTCTAATTTGTGAATCAGCACATGTGACCAACACTTTGCTCCAGTCCTGTGGGATAAACTACATTTGTGGAGCATCAGATTAGAATCGAAATAAAGGTTTTATTTCTTCAAGCGATCTTGCTCTCTCTTTACTTTTATCTTCTAATTAAAAAGAAGGGTGATAGGCAACTGATGATTACCTGGAATCCAGTTATCCTTTTGCAGGCTGATTTCTTTTTACTGGTTAAGCACATCTGCCCTTCCAGTTGGAAGTGATTATTATTATCTTATAAAAGAGAAAAGAAAAAGGCAGTAATCAATGCGTAGTCCCTACACGTGAGTTTCAGTTTCAATGATAAATTATGGCATAATTGTAAGAGTCATCTGGACTTCACAGGCAAAATCAAAACTTAAGAAATATTACGTCGGGATAAATAAGATGTGAAGTTGTATGGCATCATAAGAGCAATTGACCACTATTTTAAGAAAAAAACAGAAAATAATCCAGAAATCTCTACAAATTACCTGATATTTTAAAAAAATGACACATGCCTCTAATAGAGCCAATAATACCACCCTAAACAACAGAAAGAGAGAATTATTCCATTAGTACATCTTATATTTTTGAAGCCACGATTCCAATAAAATATTGTTTGCTTGTTCGATAAAGAGGATTGGTGATGACTAGACAGTATTAAAGAGGAAAAAAGAAATAGAGAGCTCAAAATCTTATCCATTGTCGACTTCAATCCTATCTGATACTGTACCATTATCTGTAAACGGATTAACAATCAACAGACCTGCCCATCAGGCCTATAGGAAACAGCAGTAACTATGTCTCTTATTTCAGTCCAGTCGACAACTTGACAACCACTGACTGTCCAAATCCGAACCTTTCCGTCGATTGAACCACTGATGAAGTAATCATCATTCACGGGGTTAAACTGAATGCAGGTCACTGCATACAATCAAAATTATTTTTAGCAAAAGGAATCGGTATGTCAAAACCAAATTTAAAGTTTTTTCACAAGCCAAATATTATCACATAACTATATGCACCAGGTTACACACCATAATCACTATGTCGAAAGACCTTGAGACACTGCTCACATCCAACCCGCCACAAACGAACAGTTTTATCAATTGATGAAGAAAGCAGACACTGCAAGAAAATGGAGTAATATAGAATATCATTCACGTCCAGGCAATTTCAAAAGAAAAACCTACTTGTTTGCACATAGGAAACCTACGTTAGTATTCGACCAAGAAAGATCCACAATGTCTCCACTGTGACCTACAAACACATGCAGTGGCCTCTCCAAAATCTGGAAAACCTTTGGAGGAAAGATGATACATGCCGAATCTTTTGGTTTCCTTAAACTCTTCAGTTTGATAGTTTTATATTTTTCCTTCATGAGAGGTGCCAAGTCAGAAAGATGGTTCACTGAGAAGTATATGCAAGATTGATCTACATCCGGAATATCAATATCATTTGATCTCTCATCTTCCACCACTTGCCAAATTCGCACGATCTTATCTTCACCAGCACTAGCCAGGTATTGTCCGTCTAGACTAAATTTCATAGTAAGGATTGACCCTTCATGGGCGTCAATATCTTGTCCGGTGAAGATGGCTGAGAGTTCTTTCAATTTTTTCCGTTTACGGCGAACCCTAACTCTCTGAACCTTGGTCCCCCGAACTCGACTGGAGCAATTGGATCTAGAATTATCAGCTCTCCCATTCCCACTTGTTATGCACATGAAGGAACGAAATCTACTCAACCAGCGAACTTTTACTTTATTCATTATTTTCGAAATATTTCCATTAATCTCAAATTCTGTCTCCCCAGGTTGCTGAACTGAAGGAGACAGTCCAGTAATGTTCTCAAACTCTTTGGATATCAACACTTCGTCCAAACCTGCAATTGCAACAGCTCTCTGCTTGCCATCCACCACCAAATCATCAACATTACACTCGCGTCCATCGTTTAAATTCCTGTTTCTACAAATAAAATTTTCACTAGGAGTCACTTCTCTTACTAAATTCAAAATATCAGTGGACCAACTAGGTATACAAGAATGGATAGAAGAAAATTCATCTTCAAAAATTGAAGTTCTTAGAACAGTCTCAGTACTTTCCAGTATTCTATCAATATCTCCTCTAAACATGCCGCATCTACCATTATCATGTACATCAAAGGAATTATTCCCTTCTAACCTATCTAAACTCAATTCCATCCATCTAATGAATTTCCTACGACGCTCCCTCACACTTCGAGGACTCCCTATCCACAAGTCATATTCACAATTATTAGCCCCAGCATTCTCAGAATCAGACTCGGAAGCTGATGCAATGTGCTCCGGTGCATCAAAGAATCGAAATTCTTTATCCTCGTCACTTAAGCTATCCATGATTTCTTGGGTTCAACCCATAAAAAACTGAAACCCCACGTCAAGAAACCAAAACTCTAAGCACTAGGCAACGCTGAAGTGGTTATCCCTTCCAATATAAACCCTTCATGAAAAACGACAACAGGTGTAAGATCAAGAAAGAAATAGTGGACTACACAAAACATAAGCCCAAGAACCAAGGTTGAAGTAAAACAATATATAATTAAAAAATCTAGTATTCCAGTTAGAACATAAACAATAGAAGTTCCGACATGGATCACAATCCACACACATTGAACCTGGTCTCTCATATAACACAATAGAAAGCAAATATTATTTTCCTTGAACAACATAATACGCATAAAATAATGACTCATACTTTTCTATCACCAGAGTTGGACAAACTCCCAAGTGAATTTAGCACAAAAAATGGTAAACCCATTATCAGGATAACGACATTACGGGCTCTCGAGATGCAAAATTGATTAAATTTCAAGCAACGAATAGAATACGACAAAGAATATCAACAAAATATAAGCAAAACCTCAGGTTTCAAATTAAAATAATAAATTGAAAGAAAATATTATATTTTTGTCACGTGGTTTGATTTGATATTACGAGATTGAAGAATGAAATCGCAGGGTTCCCTTTTGGCGATCTCCTCCTATGGAGAGGAAGCCAAGGAGTGGAGTGACTATTAAAAAAGGGGGGGAAATGAATAAATAGTAAATTTATAAAGGGAAACGAGGTTAAATTCGGAATGTAAAAGGAGAAATTGAAATGGAATAAGCATAAAATTCCTTGATGTCCGCGAATTGATGGATCGAGAAACGAGATTTCGAGAATAGCAGATTTTCTTATGTGGGTCTGGTCTCTTTGTACGTAACGGAACACTCTATTCCATTTTCTACTCCATTTTTTTTTTTTTTCCGTTTTACTTTTCCCTTCAATTTTCACTTCCTCCTTTCATCAATTCTTAACTCTCCCAACTACGAAACATTACCTTTAGCTTCGTTAGCATTTACAATTGTGATGTACAAACAAACTCAAAAACAAGTTCAAAAACGAGGAAGCACGTTTCGACACATAATTGAATAGTTTGAAAAAAAATAAAAACACATCATCCAATCCCTTCATCCCTATCTTTGAGCATGTCCAATGATCATTATTCTAGCATTTAAGCCTTTGTTTGATGGTTATTATAAAGAAAAATTTTAGAAAAATGATTTTTGGAAGAATGTATGATTAAAAAGTAAAAAAAAAAAATTAATTAAATTAAATTTACGTGTAAAATGTTTTATTGTATAAATGCATGATTGAAAACTAATATATGTAAGAAAAACATAACACGTCTAGATAATTACTCGTAATTGATGAAATTAAAATGGAATTCACATTTATTGCTCTCATGTTTGGTGCCGATTAAAATTTAAATTTTAATCTAAATAAAAGTTAAAAATCAATTTTAGCCACATATTTTATGGGCCTCATGACTTTTCAACAACACATTTAATCAATTTTTATCAAAATCTATTAAAATTTTAATTTTAATCCCTACCAAACAAGAGCTAATTAAGAGGATCATTTAAGACGAATGTGAATATTTTGATTGTAACTTAATTTCTCAAGAATAATTTTTAAAATTGGTCCACTTTTAAAAAGAAAATTGTATTACAATTTTTATTTTTTGTAAATTTACTTATATATAATAAAAAATATGTTACGTTAAATTCATATACTAATATTTATTTTCATTAAATTATTTTGATCTTTTTATATTCTTTTAGAATATATTTTTAATTAAAACCATAATAGTCATAAAATATTATTTTCAACTAAAATCAAAACAACAATGGAAAAGACGCTATTAGAGCAAATTCATACATCATTGGCAGTGTGAAGAAAAACTTGAAAAAATAAGAATTACCTTTTTATTGTGAGTCTGATTAATTTAATATGTGAAGGATTCCTGATTTGTGTTTGAATTATTTGATAATGTGCTTTTTGAATTCAAGTAATATCAGTTAAAAATTTCATTCCGAATTTTTTGAGTTTTTTTTTTTTTACTATCTTTTCTTTTCTTGATTTTCTTGAATTGAAAACATCGAGGCTATCTTTTTTGTTAAGATTATCAAAATAAGAATTTGAGTTTTTTTTTTGTTGGGTTTATTTTTTATTTTTTATCTTGATTTTCTTGAATACAATACAATTGTGACGAATCTGTTGGGATTATCAAAACAAGTAAATAAAATTGACGGTACATATTGATATGAATTATTGAAAATATGAAATGATTATAAAAGAATTATGATGTGACAGATATATAAAAATGATGTGCATGTATATAGTTATATAAAAATGGCTTGGATAAATAGTGTTTAAATAAATAAATTTTATAAGAATAATATTTGAACGTGACATGAATGAAAATAGAATTTTATTAAACTTTTAGTATGAATAGATATAGAATGGGATAGACATATAACAATGATGGATATAAATAGCAGTTCCCTTTCAAATTTGTATATCTATCCAAATTATAAAATATTATATTGAAACTTTGAATGATTACGATAGGAAATCTTGATCAAATTTTATTTATGTTATATATCGATTAAACCATAATCTGCAATAGTAGAACCAAAAAAAGGAAGATTGCGTTTTGATATTTTGTATGAATGTGGACATAAATAAATAGTATTGACAAGAAAGGTTAAACATTTTGTTCTAATACGACCTATTCAATTTCACGTGTAAAATTTGAAAAGAATCGAACCGGACGGGACCACGTGCATCTCAATTCAATATATTCGTGCCAATAAGCTGGAATTGAATGCTAATTGAATTCAAAGTGTCAAACCCAAAATAAAGTCTTTGTTATGGTTAGTCTTTTATTGAGTTCTTCTTGTCCTGCCAAATATTTAATTAGTTATTAAAATAATAATTTGAGAAGTCTCAAACGTGCAATGACTAATGACAAAAAAAAAAAACTTATTCAAAGCATCAATCGGTTCATCTGTCTTGGTCACAATTGAAGACTATGATTGTCCTAAAATAAGTATAACAATGACTTTATTTTCCGATTCTCGAAATATCACAAAAATACATCTACAATGAGTTATTACACTCTTTATTTTCATAAAATCTGAGTCGGCCGGAAAAGGAAGACCCGATTAATGCCATAGAACACAAATCATGTCTGTAAAGTTAAGACCTTTAACAATTTTTCATATGGTAACGACGGAATTTAAGTCGATGACTCTTTTCATTATACATTTAAATCTTATTTTTAACAACACATGAAAAATATTTAAAAATTTGTCAATAGACTAACTAATATAGATTTTAGTTTATATAAAACTAATAATTATTTTTAAATAAATTTGAAAATATCTAATAAAATAATGATAATGTCAAGTCAAACAACTTTAGAACACGAGTAAACACTACGAAAGGCAATTAGGTTTGTGACTAAATGCAGATTTAGAGTGTGTTAGATGGATATTATTGAAGAAATAATGAATTTTAAAGTGATATGATGAAAAATATGTGATTAAAAAATAAAAATAAAAAGTTATTTATGTGATGAATAATATTATTTTATTAAAAAAAATATGTAATTAAAAATAAAATTTGAAATAATATATTTTATTTTATTTTTAAAGAATGCGTATGAAACATGCCTAGCCTTTTCTCCCTGTCCAGCAATTATTATATGATAGGCAAACTATTTTGGCCTTGTTACCTTTAAATTTAGTGATTTAAAATGTACTCAATGTCGCATTTTAACGTCTAATCAAGACAAATCAATGTCACATTTGTCGTGCAACTTTTTCTTTCTAATAGAATCTTAGTTTTTTATTAATTTTTATTTTTTGCTATGACAGCTAACGTATTATTCAATTTTTTAATTTTTTAACTACCTCACTTTCTTCTTTTGTCTTCAACATTAAATTCAAGGATGGACTTAAGATTTATTAAAAATATACAATAGTGTTTGCATACCTAAGGCCCGAATTATGCGCTATTTATTAATTTAAGGCTGAATACGATAAGATCTTAATTCTTTTATTTCATAGTAGGTGTCTTGTTGCATTGTTTTAACTCGAGTTTTTGTTTAGCATCGACAATTGGCTAGCCTCATTGTTACATGGGCTCATTACTTGTTGACAATTGACTCGGGCTTATTATTTCGAATTGGAGTATATTTGCTCGGGTTTGTCTTGGTCAAGTTTCAAGTATAACCTTTACTAACAAATTGACAAATCACATTATATAGTAAACATTGGTATAGCAACAAGTATTTTAATTTCGTGTATATCTAATTTGTGTATGCATACGCGAGCATGTTTTACAAAACCAAGAAAATTTGGGAAATCAATCGGTTCTATTAGCGTTTTTAATGATTTTTAAATAAATTTCTCGTTCAACATATGATGGGTGAATATGTCTTTTTATGTGATTATCATTAACCTTTTGGACATAGATCGTTATTAGAGATTATATATGTTAATTAATGATTACACAAATACGATAATATACAAAAAAATTGAGAACATTTAATGCAATTTTAAAGCAATGCTAAGAACAAAAATATGAGAATACAATCACCGACAATGAAATCTAAAGGCAATTAAATTTGTGTTTAAACGCCATATATTTCCTTTTTAACTTTTTCTCCTTGTCTAGCAATTATTTATGATAGACAACCCATTTTGGCCTCGTTATCTTTTAGTTTTAGTGGCTTGCAATGTACACAATGTCACATTTTAATGTCTAGGGAGGACAAATTAATATCACGTTTGTCGTATAATTTTGTTTTCTTCTTCTAATTGATAAGTTTCATTTTTTACGATACCTAACTTAATGGCGGACGAACGGTGGGGCTCGGCGGGTCTCCAAATTTTATTATTTTTTAAATGTTTTTTTCTCAATTTACAAGAGCACTAAGGGATGTCAAACGAAATCGAAATATTGCATTCTTTATACCATTTCAAAATATTCACAACCTAGTTTTTCACATTGTTAACGGCGCGTGAAACGGACAATCGTAGCAAATGTTATAGCGCGTCAAAGTAGGTTGCTTTAAACTAGTATTTCGAGAATTTCGATAACATGCTAATTTTAAAAAAAAAAAATCGACGACCGTATACTAGCAGAATCCATAAATCGCCTACATCTTCTCGAAGCTCGTTTCAAGAATTACATTGTAGACATATCAAATTGTCCAAATGAATATCGAAAATAGTTAGACGTGCGTCAAACGAATGTCTTCAAAAGAAACGTCTAACTCGTATTTTCTTCGAAAAAATTTAATTATTTTATTAACATTTATTATTTTTGCACGACAATTCTCAATATAATTTACATCATATTATTAGGAAATTTTACATGGGATTGGACTGCAGTTTTTACTCCTTTCAAGTTGCCGTGGTATAACAATTTTAGAAGAGGCGACTTGATTTTGATTTTATATAGCAGCAATGACCGAACTAACGACCGACTTCAACATTGTGATTGGCAAATTGTCAATAACTTTTTTAAAAGTTTGATTGTGCTCCTCTAATTCAAAATGTCTGCATTCGCTAATGACCTAACATATTATCATGTTTCTATAATTACTTGATCAGGACTTTTAAACATGGTTCTCACTTTTCTTTTCTTTTTTGGTGTGTACGTAATTCACTTTGTAATTACTCCATTCAAATTGTAAAAAAAAAATTATTGTCTACACTCTCAACAGTAACGTCACTAAAATTTAGTTTTTTATACCCATTGTACAAGTTTTACAACATAATATACAGTATTTTTGCAACTAATTTTCTCAATTCCCTAATTTTCTTGCATTCCTTTAATTTCGATGACCCTCATAGACAATTCTCCCCTTTTTTTACTTTTTTGGTAGATAGAAGAGTGAGGGAATAGATGAGAAAGAAAAAAAGCGAGTGAATTAACTGGAAAATAAAAATCACATCTCTTTAAAGAAAATATTTCCTTGTGTTTCAAGGAAAATATGATCACGTGATCAAAAATAGGAAAATATTTTTCGTGAAAAAAATTGTTAATCAAATAGCACAAAAATGAAAAATTAGGTGAAAAAGCTGACAATCAAACGCACCCTAAAAGGCTTACAAAGTTAAAAGTAATTGTTGCCTATGTTCCCATTTAATCAAACATCTTAGTATAATGTTCAACAATTAATTTATTCTAATCATTGTATTGCTTCTCAATTTCTTCATAATCCGACCAAATCATTATACTTGAAGTGTTAAGTACAGACAAACCTCAATAATTAGGGGAGATTAAGGAAAAAGCCATATGATATGTTTCATTGATAAATTACTATAATTTTTGTCTTGTTTGTTTCACTTGTCAATATTCATGCGTCTATTATTGTGAACCACGCCTCTTAATAATTGCTCGATAATTCCTATTAGTTTCTTTCGAAATAACGTTCTCGTGATCACGCCAAAACACGTTTATAGTAATATTTTAGAAAAAAAAAACATAATTTAAGTAAAAACTATTTTTTTTGTCTCGTGGTTGTTACTTAACTTTCACGTAAGTTTTTATCTATTTTAATTTGGTCTAATTCCATTGCTGGAGTTACATTTACTTTTCGAAACGTTCCGCATAAATAATATTAATCGTATCATAAAATTACATTGAAATTACTAAGTTTGCACGTCAAAATGCTCGGAAATGAAAATGAGGGAATGTCTACAATTCCTGAATTTAATCAGATACACATTGAATATGAGCTTTTCGCTTTAACTCGAATAAAGTACACAAAATATTTTGATTAATCAGCCTTGATGAAACATTTATTTGGTTAAATTGTATAAAATTGAAGATGGTTAGATGTTTATTGAATTTGTGCGATTGGACGTAACATTTGTCCATTAAATATCCATTTAAATATAGATCATCTTTCTATTTATATGAATCGCCTTAAATTACGCGACCATTTGGTTGCCGACCAAGTTTTAAATAAGAATTAGTTAAGTAGTAGCAAATGAATTGAAGTCCTGATCGTTGATGTTTTATAGTTGCCGACACATTATGAATTTCTTAGCCTGTCACGCCTATAGAAAAATTGAAAAAATTACGTCATCAACTATACAAAGTATGAACATAACCTAATAACCATTTGGCCTTGGGTGTATGATCATAAATTGTTCTCATTACTTATGCGGGCCGTTTGGATGTCCTCAGGATTTGTAGGATCAATCCGCCGAACCTATTTGAATTCCGATACAAAGAGGTCGCAATCTCTCAGTTTTGTTCGTTGGACCGTTTTCACTCAAAATTGACACAAAATTTTTTGACAAAATCTTCTTCTTTCTGTACCACATCAAAGAGTAATACCTATCAAAAAACGATAGTATATTTAAAAAAAAATTAAAAAAAAACAATAATACTATTCAAACAAGAAGATACTTGATTTTGCTATAGTTGCAAGAACACGTTTTAGAAACCCTCACACCAGATTCTTCACTTCTCGTCATTTTTTTAAAGGCTCCTTCAAAGTTGGTGTTTAAGGCATCTCCAATTACTTGAGCGTCTTTCGTGGAAACTTTGATGGCAGCATTGGATTCGAAAAAAAAAAAAAGTTTAGGCCTCGAAACGCGAAGAGAGAAATTTTGTATGACTTCCACGTGCTGCATTTTATGAACTCAATTGAACATGATGTAAGAGAAGTACTTAAAACATAAATAATAATATTATCTCTCTCTCTCTCTCTCTCTCTAATACATTAATACATTAAGGTTGATAAAATGAAGATTTTGCTATTTGTACACGGCGTGTACACCCCCTCACAATAGAGGGGGCCCACGACCAATAAAAAA
>CAIGRN010195771.1:0-15470 GCA_903798345.1 Fraxinus anomala | reverse complement strand
GTTCTTCTGCAACGAGCTTCTTATTAGCATTGTGAATGGAAATATTCGAAAGTGTTGTGATTAAATCTTCTTAGAGACTCGATAGAATTTCACTTGAAAATTTTGAGAGAAGTGTAACAACTTAGGTATGACATTAGGATATTCACCAAAGGCACTTGGAATGACAACACACTTTTTGTCCATTCCTGCAATTCTTTTGCGTCATCCCTTTGAGCAAATATTTGTTTGGACATATTCTCCAACACTCAATATGCCAATAAACTTCTTTTTTTTCTTTCTAATCGGTACTCAAGATATAATTCCTACATAAAAAGTTGGATATTTCTTCACGAGTATGACAAGTATCCTATTTGATTACACCCAGATATATGGCCCAGAGAGTAACTCATTTTTCTCGTATAAATAGAATTAACAATATACGTCGTGACAAATGAAAAAGTAACTCATCCCTTTCTATTGAAATGGGATTAAAAATTTATAACTCATTAACCAGTTTGTAAATGGAGAGTCCTAGACAGATTATAAAACCAACAACCAAATTACTTCAAAACAAAGAAATATATATACGAAAACGGTGCATCAACGGCTTTTTGACGAAAGTGCTATGCTATCCGGACATGGTCCTACCAGTGTTGTTCTCCACCACCGTCTCCACGACCTCTACCTCACCCACGGCCACCATCGACGTTATCGCCATGACCTCCCTCCATCGCGACGGCCACCTTGGAAATTGGGACGATGAGACATGGAAGAGAAGGTTGAATTACGAACATTAACGCTCTTGAAAGTGTTTCTATATCTTCTAATTAGAGAGGTAGAAATGAGAAATGGTTTGCTGAATTGAAATTGAAAGAGAGTATAAATGTTATAGGAATGGAAAAGAGGTTTGGAAAGTAGACGATAGTGATGAAATTGAAAAATGAGATTTGAGCAAACGATTCTCGCCATTAATGGAGAGAAACAAGGTCGATAATGTGCAGAATTTCATTATAATGTGGTGGCTCCTAATTCTCTACAATGGCATGTTCGCTATGAAAGTGAAAACCGCAAGTGTACGGGTAGCATTCAAGTAATAAAGTGGACTTTTTGAATCCTAGTTGTCGATCTCTCAATGAATGTTTCCTTTCGATTACACAATTTCAATCAATTTAATTATAACAATAAAAAGAAACACACACAAATTAAGAGTAGGATTTGAAACTAAGGAAAAAATAACTAAAAATCTACAAAATAAGAAAACATAAATACTTGGGATTTTTGAAGGAAAATGTGGTTGGGATTCATGATTTCGTTTTACCGTCGCCTAATTTATTTCTCCACAAGCCAATTAACAAATTACTCATTTATGATGTTAGACCCAATTTTTCAAGTTTAGCTAATTACCTCTCTTAAGTGAAATTAACCTTAATGAATTGATTTGACCTATAATAAATATCTATGATTAAAACCAAACAACCACATTAAAATTTTGTGAAAATAGCTCAATAAGTCATCTAGGTTCAGGGTATATCTTTATTCCCACAAGGATCTAGGGTTTCTATTATTTGGTCCAAAATACATAATTTTTTCTCGAACGATGCACAAATCACTAAACGCAATCATCTATTGGTCATATAAATAAAAATGCAATACTAATAATAGTGGAAACACATAAATATAAGTAATTTTAATATTAAATAGCAAATACTAAAATTAATAAAGCTAGGTTAAACTCCAACCATAAATCCCAACACAAATATTTAGCACATGTTATAAAAATACATTACAAGTTTGGCAAAAATAATGGAGAAAATAAAAGATTATAGATAAAACCCTTTTTTTTATTGATTTCTTGAAGATAATAATGGCTTGCTCTTGATTTTCCCAAAGTTTCTCCATCTTCTTTGATAAATTGTGCTCTTGGTTTTTCCTTCAAAAAATTACAAGTGAATGGAAAGACCACGAAGAGAAAAATGAAGAAGAAAAATGAAAAGAAAAAGAAAATGAAGAGAATCATTCCCATGGTGGCTACATTTGGCTTCCTTCAAAACATGTTTCATTAATTGTCGTCATGTCCCCAGAATTTCGAGAAAAATAAAAAATGAGCCCAACAAATGGCTTGGGCTCTTAGGAAATATAAAGTGGCACCTAGGCGCTATGTTTCTGCCCAACTTAAGGTTGCATGTGTCTTTTTGTTTTTTATTTATTCTTTTTCTCTTTCATTTTCATTTTTGCTCACAAGTCCTTCAGTAATTGTACATTTGCTCCTCAACTCTGATCTTGTACAATTTGGTTCTAAAATTTTGACTTTTCTTTCAATTATGCCTTCCATGAATTGCACCCTAGAATCCTACAACTTTATGCGCATATGCATTTTGGTCCCCAACTTCATGATTTTGCACACTTTTTTATCCATTTTTCTTCATTTTGCATTGTTTCCATTTCCTTATGTGATTTTAACCTATAAAAGCAATTATTATATAATCGTGAGTAGAATTTCATCAATTTCATCAACAATAGCTCGAATTAAATGTCCAATAAGTGTGTAAAAATACATTTATCAAACAACTCCAAATTTAAGCTTTTGCTCGTCCCCAAACAAGATCATCTACAACACAATCAAGCAACATGCTATAATGATCATCATATTAGATAGCTTGCCAAATATATCCATGAAAATATAATTGTGTAATTAATTCACAAGTATGCCTCCAAATAATGCTACGGAAAACAATTTGAGTTTTATCCATTTTTCGACTGTCACTTTCAATCATCATCTAAATTAGGAAAAACTTGTTAAGATGAAAAAAAATTCAAATTAGCTCCAACCCAACACTTCATATATTTCCTTTCCTGCTCGTGAGATTCACGTCTCCACACACATGTTTCTTTTCTTTCCTAAGGTGTAATTCTAAACGTTGCACTCAATTACTCTTTTTTTTTAACGCTTTGATTCGGTTGGGTCTAACTGACAATCTCAACATCAAGTAATTTGATTATTTTCCACTAATGAGTGCTTCTATATTTAAGCTTACTAAATAACTCAAACATACTAGTTATCTAAGTCCAAGCATCAAATGCAAATGCACAATATTGATTTTTTTTTCAATTGAAGCTCATTATTGGCCTCACCCCATTAAACTTTCTTCTTGACCCGTATAGCGAGTTTTAGATTGATAACTCCCCGATTTTTTAGACCAAAGGGTACTAGGTTTCAAGATATCCTTACGAATTTAAAAACTCAAGAGTAAAAAAGGTTATATAGTGAGGCAATAATTCAACAAGTGCGATGTTCTTTTTTAAGCACAACAAAACTACTTGAGGCTTAGATCTCTAATATATGGATTTTACCTTACTTATATTTAGCAAAATACACTCCATATAAATTTTTTTCAAGTTGCATGATTATCAACACACTTCTATATATTATCCTTCATCAGCTCGACGACTCTCAAACTTATCTCACAATAAAGTTAAATGAATGAGAAGAAAGTATAAGATTGGTAGAAATTTATGCACAACTCACAACCTAGGTCTTCCAATTCAAAAATCTCTCCATCAAAAAATAGCCTCCATATCTAGATAACAATTAATCATGACTATTATACTCAAGGTAACTTGGGATCTCACATCGAAACAAGCAAATTTTTGAAAAAAAAAAAATTAACCATAAATAGCATATATTTGGTCATATATAGCTCATGAATTAACCATAATTTTAAACATCAAACAATCCTAAGCCGGCAAGGCTATCTAACATGTCAACACATAATCATCCCTATTTAAGCACAATCACGCCAAACTTAAACAACACATTATCCTCATTGTGGAAAAGAATAAGATAAAAGAGAATAAGGGATAACAAAACTTCCCATGTTGGACATTTATGAAAAGGTATCAATACTCGATTTGAACTTGTGATGCTTTTGAATAACTCATTTCTAATTCACCTCCAAATTTGTGATCAAGCCTTGACTTGATTTCAAATCATTTTCTTCAACAAGCATCTCATGGAATAACTTTTGGTGTCTTACAAAATCACAAGTAATGAGTAAATTAAACGGGCTAAAAATAAAGTTGGTAGTGTGACCAACATAGTCAAAATCAACCTCACCTTGTTGAGAATCATGATAAACATAGGACTTCAAAAAGTTATTTAACTACAAAAAATTATATCTAGTTAAAAAAGCGAAAAATAAAAAGTTTAAGGGTTAAAAAATTGGGTTGCCTCCTTACAAGTATTTTTTTTTTTTATAATCTTTAACTCAACTTTGGTGATAGAATCATGGGTATCTAAAGAAAGCCTTGGATGCTTTGTCCATTTTTCGTCGTATGGCTTTGCTCCACTTTTCATTATTTCTCCAAACCTCGACTTTTCCCCTTTCAACGTAGTAGGACTTTCTCATTCCATCCGATTCAAACTCAACAATGTAGATTTCCACCTCCTCATTGAACTTAATCACAAAATCAATTTCTATGCAATCAATGAAGTTGGACGAATGTATGTTGATTTCATCTTCATTGATTTCTACATTTTTTATCGGTTCCTTTGGGATTAAATTATCATCTACTTTAAGCTCTTCTACAATCGTTGATATTTTTTCAAATTGAATGACTGATCCGCAATCTAGATCTACGGGTAATGAGAAGTTGGTCACATCGACTCTTTCAAGTGGATAATACCCTCACTTTTGAAATTCATCACAATACATGAAATCTTCCAAAGCATATCATCTTCATCCAACTTGACAAGTTCATGATAATATTTTGCAAACATCTTCTCATTCAATAAGCGATGACCATCTCCCAAAAGCTCGATGTCCCTATACCAATCGTTAGGTTCATAATCTACTGCTAGCATGTAACTTATCAAAATTGTCTAGTGATTTTTTTGACATTTCAAATATTTCCTAAACAAAAGAAGTTTTAACGTTGATACATCAGTGTACGAATACAAGCATAGCATTGTACAATTCATCGCGTAACAAATTTCACATCTTGGATCACCTCAAAGCATATATTCGTAGTTCATGTAGAGATTACTCTTTGCAAATTTTACCGTCGTTGGAATCATGTATATATAACTGAAAAAATACATGGGAATAATACTAATACAAGAGAAATAAAAAATATGGGGGTCAACCAAAAGATACAAATATATTAAAAAGACAAATAATAATAATAAAAATTGTTAAAACTAAAATTAACTAAAGTGGTAATAAAAGTAAAGTATTCATCTGTAACTAAAGTGGTAATAAAAGTAAAGAATTCACTGTGAAAGAGCAAATCATAAGTGCACGGGTCGCATTCAAGTAATAAAGTGGACTTTTTGAGTACCATTTGTTGATCCCTCAAGGAATATTTATTTTCGATTTCACAACTTTAATCAATTTAATTCTTATAACGAAAAGAAACACACATAACTAAGATTGGGATTTGAAAATAAGGAAAAAAAAAGAGCTAAAAATCTACAAAATAAGAAAGCATAAATATTTGGGAATTTTGAAAGAAAATGTGATTGAGATTCAGGATTTCGCTTAACAGTCGCCTAATTAATTTCTCCACAAACCAATTAACAAATTACTCATTTACGATGTTAGACCCGATTTTTCAAATTTAGTTAATTACCCCTCTTGAGCAAAATTAATCCTAATTGATTAGTTTAACCAACTATATCTCTATATCAATTAAAACAAAATAATTGCATTAAATCTTTGTGAAAATAGTTTAATATATCACTTAGTATTAAGGGTATATCTCTGTCCCCTACAAAACATATGGATTCTACTATTTGATCTAAAATGCATAATCATCTCGCGAACGATATACAAATCACAAAACACAATCGTCTATTGGCCATATAAATGAAAATGCAATAATAAAAATAGTAAGTAATTTTAATATTAAATAACAAACATTGAATTGCAAACATTGAAATTAATAAAACTAGATTAAACTCCAACCATAAATCTCAACACAAATATTTAGCACATGTTCTGTAAATGATAAAAAAAAGATAATATTTATAACAATACATTGCAAGTTTGGCAAAAATAATGGAGAAAATACGAAATTATAGATAAAACTTTTTTTTGATTGATTTCTTGAAGATGATAATGACTTGCTCTTGATTTTTCCAAAGTTCCTTCAACTCCTTTGACGAATTCTCTTTGTGCTCTTGGTTTTTCCAAAAATAATAATAATAAAAAAAAATTACAAGTGAATAAAAAGAAAATGTAGAGAAAGATGAAGAAGAAAAATGAAAACAAAAAGAAAAGGAAGATAATCATCCCCACAGTAGTTGTGTTTGGCTTTCTTTAAAAGCCCTAAATTATGTTTCACTAATTATCGTCAAGTTCCTAGAATTTCGAGAAAAATAAAATCCGAACCCAGTAGGTGGCTTGGCACTTGTGCACCTAGGCACTTTAAGGTGGCACCTAAGTGTCATCTATCTACCAACTTCAGGTTGCACGTGTCTTTTTATTTCCTATTTCTATGTTTTTTTCTTTTTCATTTTTGCTCACAAGTCCTTCAATAATTTCACATTTGCTCCTCAACTTTGATCTTGTACAATTTGGTTATCAAATTTTGATTTTTCTTTCAATTATGCCCTCCATAAATTGCAACTCAAGGTCCTACAACTTTTTGCACTTATGCATTTTTGTCCCCAACTTCATGATTTTGCACACTTTTAGTCCATTTTTCCTTGTTTCCATTTCCTTAGGTGATTTTGACAGATTATAGAATATAGGTTCTGCAATTTTTGTATATTTCATTATACAGAGATGGATGAATACATATAGTAGTCGGGTAAGGTTTACATTTGGATACTTCTAACTAATTATGTTACAAACTGTAATTAAAAAAATTACAACTCTTATCAGAAGATTATAGCCACAATTAACTCTAATTTTACAACTCACGCCAACACTCCCTCTCAAGTTAGTGCGTATAGATCTCTAATGCCTAACTTGTCTTATAAGTTGTGAACGTTCTTGCTACACATGACTTTGGTTAGAATATCTGTCAATTGATCTTTAAACTTGACAAACGAGAATCGGATTATCTTGGCTTCAAGGTCCTCTTTAATAAAATGCCGATCTACTTCTACATGTTTTGTTCAATCATGTTAGACAAGATTATGATAGATATCGATAGCAGCTTTGTTATCACATAAGAGATCCATCTCACTGTTTGTAGTCAAGCTAATTTCTTTCAATAGTCTTCTTGCCGAAGGAGTTCACAAAGACCTTTAGCCATCACACGAAACTCTACTCATGCACTCAATAGAGCTACTACCTTTTGTTTCTTACTTCTCCATGTTCCCAAGTTCCCCCTCCCCCCATCCCCACCCTACCCCACCCCCACCCCACCAAATGTAGAATACCTTGAGGTAGACTTTCTATCGAAAATATTTCCAACCTAGTCAGCATCTGTGTAGCCTTAAATCCTTAAATGATTGTTCTTTGAGAGCATAAGTCTTTTTCTAGGGCATGACTTTATGTACCTGAGGATTTGAATCACCGCATCCATATGATCTTCACCTGAGTAATGTATGAACTGACTTACCACACCTATTGTGTAAGCAATATCAGGTCGTGTATGTGAAGACAAATGAGCTTTCCTATCTCTGGTACCTTCCTTTGACTGTTGGCACTTGGTTAGGTTATTCTCCAAGTTTGTGATTCTAGACAATTGGTGTATCTGCTGATTTACATTCCAATAATCCAACTTCTGATAAAAGGTCTAGAGTATATTTTCACTAAGAAAGGAATATACCTCGCTTGGATCTAACAACCTCAATTCCTATAAAACGCTTGAGACCTCCCAAAGTTTTCATTTCAAAATCGGTCGCCAATTGTTTTTGGAGTCTTAAGATCTCATCCTCATCATCTCATGTAATAATCAAGTCATCTACATATACTATCATGGTTGTTATCTTACTTTCTCGATATTTTAGGAAGAGAGTATGATCTGGGTTACTCTATCGAAAACCATACTTTCACATAGCTAGGCTAGGCCGTCCAAACCAGGATCGAGGAGATTGTTTCAAGTCGTACAGTGTTCGTTGTAGTTTACACACAACTTTACCAAAGGTCACATACCCTGGGGAAACATCTATATAGTTATTCTCTTTAAGATCTCCATAGAGGAAGGCATACTCCTCGTCTAACTGATGCAATAGCCAGTCCATGTTTGCTGCAAGAGATAGTAGAACTCTTAACAATATTTAATTTGGCCACTAGTGAGAATGTCTCCTGATAAGTATTTAATTTGGCCACTGTTGAGAATGTATACTGATATTCCACCGCCATATGTCTGCGTATAGCCTTTTGCTACTGGTCTTGCTTTGTAGTGCTCTATTATTCTATCAACTTTGTACTTGATAGAGGATACCCATTTGTACCCTACTATCCTCTGTCCTTCAGGTAAAAGAACAAGGACCTAAGTCTCGTTCTTCATTAGTTACTCAATTTCTTCCTTCAAGCTTGAACCCATCTTGGATATTTCAATACTTGTAGGAATATGGTGCGAAGATAAATCAATTGCAAAGTTCTTGAGTAGTTCATAAAGTCTCTCTATAGAGACATAATTAGCAATGAGATATTTTGATCTTTGTGACTTAATCTTAGGTGACTATCTACTTGACGCTTTTCCATGATTATGCTTGAAAGGTAGCTCATAACCATGATCAACCTCATTATTTGAGATAAGAGGTATAGTAGGAGAACTTACCTCGATGATATTCTCAAGAGATGGGTCGTTAGGTACTGATGAGGTACTATTTCAGCTTTATGAGATATATCAAGAGTCGATTCTGTAACAAGTTCCTTAGCAATTGATTTAGTAGTTGTTGGTACTACTGTTTATGTATTCTCAGTGCTGCTATTAGTGCTACTAAACTAGTCAAACCTCATCCAACTTAGCTCTTCATCCCGTGTCTCTCCCTGAAGAGAAGAATGAAAAAGGTATTGGTCTCGAGGAAAGTAACATCCATAATAACATAGGTGTGTCGAGTAGTCGGATCATAAAAACTATAACATTTATGATGGATGACATATCCCAAGAAAAAGTATCGAAGAGCACGGGGATCAAGCTTCTTGCATTGGTTTTGGTAAAGATGAACAAAGTCACTGCACTGACCAGTAGGAACTTGGAACGTACGCCCTAAGTAGAAGTACTTGAGCCATTTCAAGAATGTGACAATTTTTTTGCTCGAGTTACCATTCTACTAAGGTATCTGAGGACACGATGTTTCGTGAATCAATCCGTGATGATGAAAGTACTCATGAAACTAATGATTTACATACTCGCTGCCATTATTGAACCTAAAGATCTTAAGCTTAGTTGAGAATTGAGTTCGGATCATATCATGAAAATATTCAAAAATAGTAAAGATTTCATTTTTATGTTTCAATAAGTATAGTCAAGTCATTCGAGTATAGTCATCAACAAAAATCACAAACCAGCGAAAACTAGATAAAGTATGCTTTGGGGAAGGCTCCTACACATCTGAGTAAACTAATTGGAATGGAACTTTACTCTTATTTATACGTAATGGAGAGGGTACTCGACGACTTTATCTAAAATAAAAGTTTCACACTTAGAATCCGAAATAAACAATTCTAAAAATAAATCAGGAAACAAATGTCTCAAATAACCAAACGAAGGATGACCTATCACACGGTGCCAAAGCCAAATCTGTTCCGCCTTGGTATCACTCGACTGACCAACATGATGTACTCAGTCCACATTGAAATCATCCATAAAATAGAGTCCCCCATAAAATAGAGTCCCCCATTTTAGTACCATGCCCAATGATCTCCATCAATAGAATATCCTAAATAAGACTATTCCGGGTGAATAAGTAAAGTGCAATTGAGCTTTCTTTAGTAATTTGACTTACAGATATTAGCTTATGGGAAAGGCAAGGCACAAGTAATGTATTAGCTAGTGATAAAGCTAGTGATAACATTACAGTGCCTACCTTTTTTTTACCAAAGAGATAACCCCATTGGCATTGGTAATACTAGCCCGCCAAGGTCCAAGGAGGAGTATGTTGACAAAAATCTCGTGCATCAAATGTCATATGGTCAGTTGCTCCGGAATAAAAAAATCCATATATTGTAATCATTACTGCTATTAAACCAAAGTAGAGCCATACATGAATTGGAGGTGGGATGTTCGGTCGAATGAGGGATAAGTACGGTTCTACTACAACAACTATAGCCTTACTAGTATTAGCATCTTTATTAGCTCCATCACGTCTCTTCCTGGCTTGAAGATCATGCCACCAATCTATATATCCACATAATTTAAAGCACGTATTATGTGTGTGATTAGTGCTCCCACAGTGAGAGCATTTTGTTCCCTCAGTATTGATCTTTTACTTCTAATGAGAATTGGCATTTGACCCGTTGTTGTTCAAAGGCAAAGACCTAACATTAAAGGCTGAACTTGAGCCATTCTTGAAGCATTTGGATGCCAAGACTACTTCAGGTGTATCTTTCGTGCCTCCAGTTTCTATCATCGTAGCCTGTCTGACCGCTTCTTTATGGACACGGGCATAAGCTTGCTCTACTATAGGAAAATGTTTAATCTGTAATACTCCACTCCAAATATGGTTAGGTGGTCATCAAGTCCATCTAAGAAAACATATACTCTATCTTCCTGAAGGATAAAGTTACAGTGCTTCACATAAGTTGGGCACTGACTAGTCCAATTATGGTCGAGCTCGAGCATGTTGCTCGAGGACCACCTTGCTATTTTGGCCACGATGCCTCGTGACCTCCTCGAGTATGTCACCTCGGGATTGTGTCTTCCCGGCCCAATAGGTCTTCTTCGAGATCACTATTACAACCTTGTGCCATACAATCCTTGACTTATTAGGACTCTCCCTCATGTTAAAGCATGTTCATCCCTAAGAAATAGAGTCATGCTTATGATATGATAGCTCATCCTGAATGGATTCTACTATCAGAGTCATAACCTTATCCAAGCACATGATGATACAAAACCAATTAAGTTACAATTTCCATTCACGGTAGAACTCCTAGGGGTTTCAACATTGTAATCCTACTAGGAATGCACTACATTCCTCTATAAATACATCATCCAAATTCATTATTAAGGTATGTTTTCACCTAGTTTTTCAGCATATATATTTTTTCAAATTCTCTCTGACTTAAACATCGGTGGGACGACGAGGACACACATCGATGCCTTTATTTCAGGTACCGAAAGATCTTGTTCGTGCTCATTCTCAATCGTCAAGCTCAAAAATCAGCAAGTACGATTTTTGGTAGCATCATTGGTGTCGTCTATGGGAAACGCTACCAAAAGCCATGGTCAACACACGTTCAGGTCTTCCTCAAGTGAGATCATTCGTACCAGACCCACCATCTGTTGCGAAGCCCTAAGCTCATCAAGAAGAATCGTCGGCAATACCAACAGCCCAACTACAGGTGGTCAATCCGGGTGCCTTCGAAGAACTTCGTCAACAAGTTACAGTGTTGACTCAATTGCTAAGCCAAATGAATGCCCATCCGGGGCAGGAGCCACTGTCTACACCCATAGAAGGATAACCAGGAGGGTTCATGGCCGCTGCCCAACCTCGAGATGCCTGGGAAGTTCATGATAATGATGGGTCTGGGGCCTCGGGTGTACCCTAAGTGGCCTAGGCCTCGAGGTTGGTCACCATGGACTCAAGCGAACTAGCCAAGATCATACAAGATGGAATCACTGCTGGATTGCAAAAGAACACCCAAGGGATGACAAGATTTATCCCTAACACCCATTTCACACCGGAAGTACTCTCATATCCGCTCTCAGACAGGTTCAAACTCTCCCACATGAAGGAGTATGATGGAACAACTGACCCATCAATCATCTTAACGTCTATATGGACTTCATGAATCTATAGGTGGCACCGGATCTCGTGATGTGTAAAGCTTTTCCATAAACTTTGACCAATGCTGCCAGGGATTGGTTTTCTACCCTAGAGCCAAATTCTATTGCCTCATTCTCTGACTTGGTTGACAAGTTTTTCACCCTCTTCGCCAGTAGTAAACGCATCAAAAAGACGGCTGCATCCCTTATGCACCTTAGGCAAGGACCGAATGAATCCCTACATAACTTTATGACAAGGTTTAATAAGGAGAGACTTCAGATACCCGACCTTCATATAACAACAGCAATCTCCACCCTCACATCTGCTCTAAGATGTGAAGCCTTTAAGATGTCTCTCTCGATAAATTCGCAGAAGTCGGTGATCGAGCTACTTACCTGAGCAGAGAAATATATCAATATGGAGGAAACACTTAACCCGAGGAGGAATCATCACCCGACCTCGGAGAAACCCGAACACAAAAGATAACACGATTTTGATCATCATCCGGAAGCTGATAGGAACAAGCATAGGCAGGAGAAGCGACCGACGTCACTAACTCGTCTGAACACTTCCAGGTCTAACATTCTGATGGAGATCAAGGATATAAAGAAGCTCAAATGGCCTTCAAGAATGTAGTCCCCTTCTCATGCTCCAGACATGAGCAAGTATTGTGATTATCATCGAGCTCATGGACACACAACGGAGAATTGCAAAGCCCTCTAGCGAGAGATTGAGGCTCTAATAAAAAGGGGATTTCTAAACTCATACGTTAGTCATGACAAGCGCTCAAGGAATGATCGAGACAAGGGGAAAGGTCCCAAAGGAAAAAGGAATAACAAGCCTACGGTAGGAACCATTAACATTATTGTTGGAGAAATAGTATCAGGAGGAGACTCGAACAGTGGGTGTAAGCAGTATGCCAGATAGTATAGCTCGAGCTTGAGGATGATGGCTAATGACATGGAAGAAATCATATTCGGGTCACAGGATTTGGAAGGCTTGTCACATTCACACGATGATGCATTGGTCATATCAGCGATCATAGCTAATTTTGAGGTAAAGAGGATATTAGTTGACGATGGAAGCCGGGCCAACATACCCTCCCATAAGGCATATTTAGAGGATGGGGATTTCGACCGAACAGCTCAAAGTTATTAAAACCCTGCTTCAAGGATTTGGAGGCGGCACGATCATTCCGGAGGGAATAGTCAATCTTCCCCTTACATTAGGATCAAATCAAAAGCAAGTAACTGAAATCACATCATTCCAGGTAGTCCGTGCTTCAATAGCTTACAACACCATTCTGGGAAGGCCATTATTCAACAATATCAGAGCTATTGTTTCTACTTTCCACTTTGTTATGAAGTTCCCTACGAGTAATGGTGTAGGGGTAGTGCGTAGAGACCAGTCTGTTGCTAGACAGTGCTACATTACTAGCGTTCGGAGAATAAGCTCCAACGTCATGCAAATCTCGTCATTCAAACCCGAGTCCGACCTTAGAGGAAGACCACTCTTTGGGCCTTGGAACGCAGATAATCCGAAGATTTATTATAAGTAGTTTATTTTACTTTCACATAGTATTTTTCTTTTTGCTTTTACTTTTCAGTTTGTCGGCTTACATGCCCCACGTCTTTTTACTTTTTAAGTGGTCGGGATTGCGTGCCCACGTTCAGTATTTAGGAAAGATAAGTTTTCTAGAATAATTAGAATCGAGATTTTATCCCAAATAAAATGTTCTTAACGTCAAACGCCCTCAAAGCTTTGCCCCGTGTAAGCACCTCAAGTCTTGCCACGAACAAGCACATCAAAGTCTTGTCTCATGCAAGCATCTCAAGTCTTGCCCCGTGCAAGCACCTCAAGCATCGCCTTGAGCAAGTATCTCAAAGTCTTGCCACGTGCAAGCACCTCAAGCCTTGTCTCGAGCAAGCACAACAAAGCATTGCCACGAGCAAGCACCTAAAAGTCTTGCCTCGTACAAGCACCTCAAGCCTCGTCTCGCCACGAGCAAGCACCTCAAAGCTTTGCCCCATGCAAGCACCTTAAAGTCTTGCCTCGTGCAAGCATAACAAAGACTTTCCACGAGCAAGCACCTCAAAGCCTTTGGACTCCTCGGGCCTGAGAGCCTAATATTCCTTGGGTTCCTAACTTTATACTTTGATTGTTCGAGTTTTGGACTCCTCGAGCTTGAGAGCCTAATACTCATCGGGTTCCTAACTTTAAACTTTGATTGTTCAAGTTTTGGACTCCTCGGGCTTGAGAGCCTAATACTCATCGGGTTCCTAACTTTAAACTTTGATTGTTCGAGTTTTTGACTCCTCGAGCTTGAGAGCCTAATACTCCTCGGGTTCCTAACTTTAAACTTTGATTGTTCGAGTTTTGAACTTATTGAGCTTGAGAGCCTAATGATCCTCGAGCTTCTAACTTTGTTATTAAAACATCTTCTAAAAAAAAAGCTACTCGGGTAATTACATTAAACTATTATAAGGCATGCTCGAGGAAAACACAACACAAATGATTGAACGTGCATTAAACAAACAATGAAACATCGATATCAAAAGGATGATCATACCTAATCAAATGGCTGATCATGCCTATTTTCAAGGCTGATTATGCCTAATCTCAACGTTGATCATGCCTTTCCATAAAGCTGATCATGTCTTTCCACAAGGCTGATCATGCATTGCACCTGGTCGATCTTGCCTTTCCACAAAGATGATCATGATTTTCCATAAGGCTGATCATGCATTTCCACAAGGTTGATCATGCCTTTCACGAGGTTGATCTTGATAATCAAAAGGCTGATCATGCCTAATCTCAACGCTGATCATGCATTTCCACAAGGTTGATCATGCTTTGCACCAGGTTGATCTTGCCTTTCCACAAAGATGATCATGTTTTTCCATAAGTCTGATCATGCATTTCCACAAGGTTGATCATGCATTTCCATAAGGTTGATCATGCCTTTCACTAGGCTGATCTTGATAATCAAAAGGCTGATCATGTCTAATCTCAACGCTGATCATGCCTTTCACGATTGATCATGCCTTTCTACAAGGCTAATCATGCCTTTCACCATGCTGATCTTGCCTTTCCACAAGGATGATCATGCCGTTCCATAAGGCTGTTCATGCCTTGCACCAGGCTGATCATGCCATTCCATTGGCTGATCATGCCTTTCACAAAGTTGATCTTGCATTTCCACAAAGATGATCATGCATTTCCATTTTATTTATTAGTTCTCAAATTGTTGGTTAATGTGTATGATAAACATCTATTGTTCATGTGTAGTAAAAATGGAGCACTAGAGTTTGTATTCATGTTATTTATTACTTTTTCTACACTTACCTTATCACAATACATTTTGTTCTAAAATGTATGTCAAATATACAATTATCATCATCGTTACCTATCTTAATCACATTCTATCGTATGTTCAATATTTAATGATGAAATGCATAACAAGGTGTGTTCATTGAAATTCCGCAAGTGTACGGATCATAACAAGTAATAAAGTGAATTTATTAAGTTCGAATATTGTCCCATAGAGACTATTATTTACTATAAAATTTTAAACTAATCTAGCTTCAATTTAAATTAAAAT
>CAIGRN010195767.1:0-11517 GCA_903798345.1 Fraxinus anomala | reverse complement strand
ATCACTGCCTCTAGAAGCCTATTCAGATGCATTTACGACACAGCCCTAGTAAATAAATGTATTACGACACGATTACACCGTCCTCAAGCTGGAGTTTGTTCCTTTTCCTTTACTCCAAGCTTGTCTTTAAGATATAGAAATTTGATTTGTGCAAGTGGCTTAGTCAATAAATTTGCAATATGATTTGAATATGGAACAAATTGTATGCTCAATTTCTTTTCAAGAACTTTGTCCCTGACCAAATGTATGTCTAATTCTACGTGCTTTGTTTGTGCATGGTAGACAGGATTTGAGGCTAAAGCATTGTCACTAAGATTATCACACCATAATGTGGGAACTGATCCAGAATGTAGTTTAATTTCCTTATTAAATTCATTCATTTAAACACTATACATCCACACCATTTTTATATATCTATCACATCATTATTTCTTCTATCCTTCTATATATCTATCCACACCATTTTTATACATCTATCCCAAATGAAATTTTAACTTACATCATAGAATTTCAATTAACTTGATCAATACAATACACCTAGGAAGGGGAGGGGGCGGGGGGAAATCTTCCAGTGTTGAAGCCTTAACTTCTATTCAGTATCTCTATATGCCTTCTGACTCTCGGAGAAGGAATGTGCAGAAAAAATTAGAAGCAAAAGTTTAGAACCACCATTAGACAGATGCTATGGCAGCAGAGAGGCTTTAAACTTCTAATGGGGTCTTGTTTTTGACGTGTTTCACCGTCATGGGCATGAGTCTATGAACAAGAAGTACGTCACACCGTTCTCAGGGTTCCTTGAAAATGTTTCAACGAGGTAATATTTAGATGAAGCTTTCAAATTATGCATCCAAAATGGAAAATAAACATTAGTAGTATGTCGAAAGTTTAGTTTCAAAATCCTAGTGGCACATTGATACGGATGGTCCATCTCTCCAACTTAATTTAATATTTTTTTTTTAATTTTAAGTTTTTTTTTGGAAAGACATCCACACATCCTTAATGAAGCTTGGTGGGGGTTAAGGAATTTCCAATCTATCGAGATAGGTCAAGTGGTTCATACTCCTGATAGCGGCACTGATCACAACCCTTTCAAGCATGCGAGTCTACAACCTGGTTTCCCTCTGTAGATGTTGGAAACCATGTATCCGTCGAAAAAGATGATGTCTCTAATCTGTTTAAGAATACTCTGAGTAGTCCATGCTCCACCTTTGGTTGATCTCTACAATCATTTGCAAAAATCAATAAGGCATAGGTTTTGTAATAACTAGAGTGATATATTTTATGAATATTAAGGTTTTTTAAAAAATAAAAAATTATTTAATGAAAATAAATATTAGTGGATGAATTTAGAATGATATATTTTTGCTTAATTTTTTATATGCCTATTAAAATAAATTTACATAAAATCATAATTGAATTATATATATATATTGTAGGACAACATTGGTATATATGGTGGAATTTAGAAGAAACAAAAAAAAGTGGCTAAAATGGAAGAAAATAAAGTCCAGGGACCACAACGTAAATAACAAAAGATGACCCGAAAGAAGAAACAAGGATGTGAAAGAATCGAAGACCAATTGAGCGAATTAATGAAGTATTTGGAGAAGAAGAAGTGAGAAAACACATCAAGAAAGGAGAAAACAGATATCGAGGACTAAAACGCAAAAATTGGGTCTTTGCGTATACTATGCTATAGCATAGTACATTTATCCATCCGGCTGCATGGTAGGGAACATGAATTTCCAGGGCTGAAGTTGGTTGAACTATGCTTTAACATAGTACATTTTCGGAGGAAAATTTCTGATTGCCTTGTATGACTTCAACTATTATGGAAAAAATATTTGGGACGTCTTTCAAAGACATATGGCCATCCAGAAGTAGTTTACCATGCATTACAACTCATTAGAGAGTATAGAAGACGGCAAAAAAATCAAGAGAGATTTCACGACATCAANTTTTTTTTTTTTTTTTTTTGGATTTGAATGATTTACATGATTATCTGTTCTCTACAATTATTGTGCATGGTAATTGTATGAATTTGATGGCTTATTTTATACATTCGAAAGAAGAAAAATAGGCTCGACATAGTATAAATCGTATATGGTTTGATAGGGGATTTAAATAAACCGCTATACTTTATTTGAATCTTTAGGTGTTCATTAAAATTCATACTCTTATATATTCACATTTATCATAGAAATATGGTTGGGTCATATATGAGAGTAGATTTAACATTACTCGAGAGAGATTGTTGAATAAAATAGAAACATTGATTCTTCAAAATTCAATTTGTTGTCTAAGTGTAGAACTAAGGTTAAAAATGATTATTACATGGGAATTTGGAATCTTAGTGCGCTTGTCATTTATTAAAATGCATTAATTTGCATTTAACATAATTTTCATTAAATTTAGTTAATTCACTCATAATTGCACAAACAGATTATTTTAGTTATAATTTCGTCATTAAAAAACACATCACGTTATTATTGTTTCAATTAAGGTCGCGATAATTAAAATTGAACTAAATCAATTTCAGTGGGACGATACTTGAACTCAAATCCACTTTATTACTTATTAATGAACTGTACACTTACGGTGATTTTAATTCGAAAAATATTTTCATGAACAATATACTTAGCAAAATCACCTAGTATTAGGCCATTAAAGAATAAGGGAATATCATGTATAGCTAATCTAGGTAGTTGAGTTAATGTGATAATATAAAAAACAATGAGGAAAATCGTTCATAACATTACTAAACAGCAATGCATAAAGTTGAATGGATCAATGATAAAGGGGCATACGATCTAATACAAATGGAACGAAGGGGCAAAAAAAGAAGATTTTGTTTTTTCATTTAACTGCTCCGATGTTGTCATTGTTGGTGCTGCTGTGATCTTGCAGTAGCTTTGCTATTCGGATGGCACTGCTTTAGTATTTTTATGTGCATGCTAAGGGTATATTTGATTCTATTTTTTGAATTTTTTTTTTTTTTGTTTTTTCTGGTATTTGATTACTTATAATTAATTAAGAATGCTCCGTGCAAGTTCTGCATATTTCAAAGCTTAAACTTTAGAAGTCGTGTCTTTGATTGACCAAAGACATGGACAAGTCAAACTCTAATACTCTGCGAGTGACTTTTTTATGAATCATTGTAAATACACAACAGATCTAGAATATATAGTGAAATTGACTGCGCAGAAGAGTAGCGAGGGAGAGGGGAAACAATAAGTTTATGAGTGAATCAAGAGTGAGACGAGGTAATTTATTAGAGTTTTTATATTTGTACAGAAATTCAACTTACAGAAATGCAACAAAACAGTCACATGCGAGGTGGGTCCCATATACATTAAATATTGCAAAAATTGCCGGGCCCACCTGCTTGTGAGTGTTCTGACCGGCTTCTGTGGTGTATAGTTTTTGTACACCCAACAATGCTCAAATTGTAAACATTGACCGATCAAAAAGAATCGTTCATAAAATTATCGTACGTTGAGATTTTTTTTTATTGTACATCGCATGACTACGAAATTTTAAATGTTTGACTAGACATAATTCGTGTTTGGGTCAAATATTTTAATCATCTAACCATTGCAAGATTAAAAAATCATGACTATTTAAACATCTCTTACAATATTAAACACTTAAAATGTATTTAACATTTAAATAATTATGTTTATATATACTTGTAAATTATTTGTAAGTTCCAAAATGTTGGAGATCAAGATCTAACTCAAATGATAGGAGCAAAATTTTATCAGGTTAGTGAATTGGATTTGAGTTCCACTTGTAAAAGTGAAATAAAAAGAATAAAAATAAAAAATCACGGTTTAGATTGGCAAGGATATATAATCTTTGGTTATCATACGCACCAAGAAATGGAGTCCTTTTATGATGAAAATCGAAACTTCAGGGGTGAATTTCTCGAGAATAAGATTAATGGATATGAATTATAATTTCTTATTTGCAGGATAGTTCTTCTCTTCCCCAATGTTTGTTTATATGCTTCACTGTTGATAGCTTTATTTCTTGTCTGTTGAATGCTGAGAATGGATTTTGAGCAAGATTTGATTAGTGATATGTCTCAAAGCATTATAGAAACTGTTGAGAAAACGTGTTTCCCACAATTAGCAACTTATTCAAAACCAATCTTTGGATGGATGGCCACATGGAACCCCGGATTGGCTCCTGCTCCTTAACATGGAATGTACTTCTTTATGAGGGTTGTGGACCGTTGGATCTAATCAATGGTTGAGATTAAGTCATCCCCTTATGACTTTTGGGCTGGAACCTATTCTCGAGACTTCCATTCTGTCTTCTGGGTTTCGTTCTTGGACAACACTCTCTCTCTCTCTCTCTCTCTTTGTTCTTCAGTTTTCTTCTTGGTTTTGATCTGAAATACTTAGAGGTTCTAGCCAATTTTTGTGGAATCCCGTGAGATTCATGTTGCTACAGTAGTTCAGGACATGAAATAGAGGCTGATCTTAGGTTCTTTAGTTGTTTGTGTGATATGTGAGTTCGTTGGTTAGTTTTACTAATTTAGGAGATCCTTCGTTGATCGATGACTAAATCTGGGTCTGATTGAGTCTCTATTATCTGTACTCTCCCTTGGAAGGCTTGGTTACGTGCTAGTGTTTGGGCTAATCCTGAGCCCCCTAGATTAGGCGTAAGCTGAATTGGGTGAATAATTCATTTGTGTTCTTTATTTTTATGCACTATCTTTTTTGTTTATTGTCATCATTTTATCATTCAAAGGGTTAAAATACCCAACAGAAACCATACTTACAAACAGTGGTGGATTTAGGATCTTGAGTGTGCACGGGCGACCGTTGATCGTTGATCATCAACGGCCGCAACAATAACCAATACTTTAAATTGAAATTAATTATATTGTAGTTCGAATTGTAAGTATGACTATAAGTTATCTATCAATTTAATAATATTTATCGTGTAAGAATTTTAAGCTTGAAAAATGGATCCAATTACTTAGTTTCATGGTTCGATTTGCTAATAATATCAGTTTAACATAAAAAATGACTATTTCATACCTTTATATGACAAAGATTTTGTCATGGAAAAAATGACTATTTCATACCTCATTGCAAGCTATCCTCTCCTTGAGAATCTAATGTCATCGTACTTTGATATTTTGGAATTGACTGGCAGTGCTCCAAATCTCAAGTACTTGATTTGGAAGGTGAATTCAAGGATATATGGTGAACACTCCACTTTTGGTATTCATATCTGTTGCTATGTATATGACTGATGACATAGCAGAGCATTTTGAACAAAGCTCAAGCTACAATTTCAACAAGTTTCTGGATGGTGTTCCCACAGCTTGAGAAGCTTATTGGACATATATACTTCACAAAGGTATCCATCTCTACTTACTGTTTAGATTAATAACTAGATAAAGGAAATGCTTCACCATAAAGGAAGTGTGCTTTAACTTCAAAATTCAGAATTCTATATAACTGAATCATTTCCTTGGTAAGAATTCCCGCCAATGCAAATGTCGAAATAGGATATTTCAGTCCAAAAGCAACTGAATAAAAGTTCTGGCGTCGACCATTTGCAATTAGAATGTTATGCATACAAATTTCATAACTAGTTGACCCTACAAAATAAATTTTTCTTATCACTGCCGATGGTCGAAGAATTGTAATAGCATCAGTTTTTGCATGGATGGTTTGTATTGAGTGGGTTGAGATATTTGGGTAAGTATATTGGTATAAGGATTGACCATTAAAAGAGTTGGGGCTAAGGAAATTATTTTTATTTCTATTTGGACCATAACTCATTTGGCCCTTCTCCAATACCCAGCCCACAAGAGTTTTTATAAGAATTTTAGCCTTAGTTTTGAGCCCATTAACGTGAACAATAGATTTCGACTCCACTCATATCCATACAAGCTTGTTCCTATACACTTGAACAAATCGGTAGCTGCATGTGACCTTCTCCAGTGGTGGATGATGTCATCACAAGCACTTCAACAGTCAAGTTAGTCTGATGCGGACATCATTAGATCCATCGGGAATTATTTATTTTTATTGCTATTGGACCTTATCATTTATGTTTCTATTTTATTGTTATTGGGATTGTAGTAGTGGGTTGACCCAAACCCGTCATTTAGCTAGGTTTTCACTATTTATAGTGACTTGAGTGAAGTTGTGGCCGTTGGATGAAGAGACATGTGGTTTCATCTCAATGGCCAAAGCATCTAGACATAGGTGTCCTTTTATGTGTTATAGGATATGTAGCATTTAATGTTATCTGAAAAGTAACCACTCTATGAATTAGGCCAGCATATCTATGGCATAGGCTGACAATATTCGACATTAGGTTGTTGCAAGATGTCACATTAGTCCCTTTCATAAGATCTCTTAGGAGAACCGATCGGTCGGGATAAGCGGTTTATTAAAGATGCTCCTCTATGGTGAGGTCTCCACTTCGACATTGTGAGCTTCATTGCACTTCGTAACTACTTCGGCAATGGGCTTCGGCCTCTTGCATTACACTTCGTATTCACTTTGGCAATGGGGGCTTTAGCCACACATGTTTTGCTTCGGCTGAAGCAGTGTTTGTGCTATTGACTTGTAGCATGTGCACCTTGATTGAGGCGTGTTTGCTTCGTCATCCTTGATAACGTGGAGTGTGTCCTTTGATTGAGCTTTTGATTGGAAGCCACATGGGGGTGCTACATAGCATAATTGCATTTTAAGCCTTGGTGGCAAGGCGTAACAGAGTCAATGGACTGGCATAATTGCATTCTTCCCCAATCTGCATTCTTCTCGACTTGGAGGGTGTAGCATAATTGCATTTTGAGAATTAAATCAACAGAAACTTTGGGTGACTTCTCCAACCAAGGTTATATGTGTAAGGGAATGAATTGTGCTGTTCCTGAATTTTTTCACATAGTTGTCCTGATCAATAATATGCACAAATGGACTGCCAAAATTACAATCCACCCTATCATGACCCACTTCTCACACTTCACAAATTGGACCTGAACTACATTCACCAATTGATTAGTGGGAAGAATGTTTAATGTCTTAATCAGGGCAGCACTTATGAAAACCATGTCGTTATACTGTTGGCTGGATAGGAGTCAAACCATTCTTTTGAAGCATCCCATAAAGTGTGTGGAAATAATCTTAGTTTGATGGCATCAATTGATACACCATCGTATGGAAACAAGCAACACATGTTTGGGTTTGAAGAAAACAATTAAGTTGGACGATTATATATTATGTTTGAGTAATGTAGGATGAAGAAAACAATTATGTTAGATGATTATATATTATATTTGAAAAAGGTAGGGAAGAAGAAAACAATTATGTTAGACCATTATATATTATATTATGTTTTAGTAATGTTCTTGCGAAACCCGCAAGCGTACGAAATCGTTGACAAATAATAGAATTGATGAGTTAAGAACTATCATCCCACAAGGAATAAATTCAATTCAAATTTATTAGTTATGCATGAAATTCGAATTGTGTAAACAAAAGAGAAATTTGATTTTGATTTTGTGTTAAATTATTTAAGAAAGCGGTAAAAAGTGTTTGTATCAAATTGTGGATGATTGTATTGGATTTCGAATCCGCCTATTACTATTTACTTTAATTCTCAATTATGTAGTTTAATTATATTCATACGTTCTTAACAACCGATAAAGAAAATATATTTAACTTTCTTTTCTAAGATAAATTAACTATATTCTAATCACGACGTCAGTCTATTCCTAACCCAAATTCGAATGATTATAACGCATTAAATTTCAGATTATCAATATGATTGCACACATGATAAATATTATTCCCAACATCTATTGCACATTTATTCCTAAACTTATTGAGAGTCTCTCAACATTATAACAAACAACTAATTATTTAATTGGTGACCAAACAATTAAATAATGCAACGTGTATGCAAAATTAATTAGAAAACGCAAAAAATAAAAATACTAAATTACTAATCTTGAATTAAAACAAATAAATAGGGTTCATCTTCATTCAATATAAAAATGGATCTAGCCTAATATATTAATATCTAAATTACAAGAAAAATAATAGAGAAATATCACCCAAATCATGAAATAATTCAAGAGATGTTGTTATCCAAATCAAAGGTTGAATTATTCAAAATCTTAATGTAATTGACTTTCAATAACTTGTTAGGGTTTGATTTTTTCTCTCAAAATATTGTAATTGGCCCATTGTTCTTGATAAATTTGATGATATTATTGTGTATGAAGAGGCAAGAGAGAGTTTTTTTTTTTTTTCAATGCATAATTGTTTTGTATTTATAAGAGTCAGAAAATAGGTCAAAATCGCGTCCAATTTGAATTCCAAAAGAGTTTGAATCACGAAGGGAAATTGTCGATTCATCTGTGGAAACAGCCCGCGTGTGCGCACCAGCATTACTATCACGCGCGCGCCATAGAGCCAAACGGGTCTTGGGTTGGGGAAAATAGGGTATCGCGCGCAGGTTCGCTTCGGTTTGTCCCTGAGTAGCTTTCGATATTTTGGCCATATCTTTCCTTACAGATATCCAATTAAGGTGATTCTAAATGTTTTAGAAAGATAATTTTAAAGGCTACAATTATTTTAGAATTACAATGTTTTCAATTTGAATGTTTGCTATCCGAAATATGGGTCTGAAGTTGAGGCTAAAAATTCGGAGCATAATTTATTAAGCTGGAAATTGATTTATAAATATACTTCAGCTATATTTCACTCATTTGACCTCCAATTTCATCCATTTGATTTTATATGGTCTTTAATCATCGTTTTGTGGTTTGAATAAATTATTAAATATTTACGCTTTGGCCCTCAAAATTTGGATTTCCTACGTTTTCACACTTTTTTTTGTTTATTTCTTCCAAATCCATCAATTTGCATTGAGTTTAACCTAACAAACATAGTTAACACAAAATTAAGTTATAACTCTAGTTATAACTCATCTAAATCACTAATAACCACTCTAATTTAATGACCTAGATAAGTATACAAAATACACTTATCAAATACTCCCAAATTTGAACATTTGTTTGTCCTAAACAAAATTATAACCTACTTTAAATAAAATTTTTAAACACACATAGTTAGATAATTTGCCTTTTGTCTCAAGATTGAAATATATGTATTAAAACTATGAACTACCACAAAATCATGATGCTTCTAGTAATTTCTACTTATTCAATGATAAATCGACGTGTGTGGGTGTGTTTGTGTGTGTGTGTGAAAATTCATGTAAAGCATCATATAAATTCATAAAGTGATTTGATTCCAAACATTCAATAGTCAAATTTATCATTTCTCCTCTCATGAGTTACGCACCCTCAAACTTATTCTTTTAACTCTCTCCCTAGATGTGATATAAGGTCGAATTTATATAATAATCCTTACCCTCTCTAGTTTGGTTATATCTTATTAATTGCAGCTCAATACATCAACAAATACGGATTCTCCTTATTTTTTATTGTTTCAACCTCCAAGAATCAACTAAGTTGATAATCTACTATCAAATGTTTAAATTCTCTCAAATAAGTATTTTGGGCTTAATCAAAGCATGTAATAATCATTTTTATTTTTTATTTTTTTATCTTATGTTCGTATTTTTCTCCATTAAACTTTCTAAATGACCCTTGTAACGAGATTTTGGCCAATGACTCCCAAGTCAGGCGACTATAGGGCACCAAGTTTTAGATACCTTTGCAGACTCATCACTCGAATTATAAAAGCTATGAATAGAAGTTTCATAGTCACACAATATTTTCTATTTTTCATGCAAAGATTAGTGCGATACCCCTTATTAAACACTTATTCTCAAAAATCAACTTCTAACTTAAGATTTTCACCTAATTTTCATTTTATCGACTTTAGACAATCCACAAAAAATTTAGCACACATGTAATCCACATCTATCTCATGTCTCCCTACAACAGCGCAATCACCCTCAAACTATCTTAAAATTGGTGTAAGAATGTATAATTTATTGATTTTTTTGGATTTAGAATCTAAGATCCACTAATTAATTTTTTTACCTATTCAAATTTTGAATCAAAATATTTCTTCATGATGCAAAACATAAATCTTGCCCCCCCCCCCCCCCCCCCCCACATGATTAAGCATAAATTAACCTTAATACGTAACTTTTTCACATTGATGCAAAACATAAATCTTGTGCGAAAAAATATCAAGTTTCATATGAATAAACATAAATCAACTCTAACATGCAACTTTTCCACAATTTATAATCTAATACATCATTCCAAATATATGCACATAGTAGGCAAAATTATCTAATCCACACAAGCACACAAAAACAATAATTAAGCTAAAAATAGATTTATTTTTTAAACTTTCGGATGTTTTTTGAGTTTTTTTTCTCATTCGAACAAACACACAAACTAATAAAACTTAATGTTTTTCACCCCAAGCTTGTGATAGTCATTGCCCTCAATTTCTAATAACATAACAAGCAATATATAAAAATTAAGGGCAAAGAAGAGAAATTAAGTACTCCCCTGATATATATTTGAAGGTGGTGGATGGACTGACATGAAGTTCTAGCTCACTCACTATGTCTTTTCCCTTGTCCAGTGTTTAGGTGTCATGTTCTTTCAAAATAATTAGATAACCAATCATAACATGGAACACTTTTTAACAAGCTCAAACATAACCTAAAGGAAAAATATGAGGATGAAGATACCCTATACTACAAAAACCAATAAAAAATATTAATCCTATATCTAAAAAGCAAAATAAATAAATAGGAAGAAAATTGAGTTGTCTCCAACTAGCGCTTGTTTATAATCTTTAACTTGACTTTGATGTTTTGGCTACTTATGGTGACTTGAAAAGAGAGATTTTAACCTTGCATCGACTGTACTGGCAGTTATTTCTTAAGTCATCTTTAAACCTCCAGATTATAAGATTTTCATTGTTGTCCTTACCAACGATTTCACCTTCTTTCGTCTTGTTCTTGTTAATTCCACAATGATTGATCTTTCGGCATTCTTCAATGTCAAGTGGTTTCTTGAGTGGAGCATTCATTGTGAAATTTTATTTTTTTCTCCCACCCTTAAAATTAGCTCACCTTTTTCAAAATCTATTAATGCTCGTGCAGTTGTTAGGAATGGTCTCCTCAAAATTAATAGCATATTTTGAGCATTTATATCAAGGATAATGAAATTAGTTGGAAAGAAGTGATCTCTAACTTTGATGAGTATATCCTCTTCCACTCCATAAGGATGCTTGGGGTTCATATTAAGCCAATAAAAATGCTCCCTCAACATGTCTAGAGTCTTTTAAACCCCAAAGTGTCCCATCAATCCACCACTATGTACCCCCCTCACTAAAACTTCTCACATTGAATAATTAGGAACACACAACCTATTTTCCCGAAATAAATATCCATCCTACTTAAGGAACTTATCTATAGCCCCCTTATCACATGATGCATAAATTTCAGAAAAAACCAAATCACTAACATACATGTCCTTAATAT